>VWZF01002605.1:1780507-2065392 GCA_013396755.1 Sclerurus mexicanus | reverse complement strand
TATTGCACTCTTAGAGGAAACATGAAGAAGTAACCAGATGTCAGTTTGTTGGTGTCCTTTGCTAGGTAAATGACTGTAGGTCTTGTGACATTCAAAACAATGTAATTCAAATCTGGTGTCTGCAATATCTGCTTGCTTGTCAATTCATTTGCTGACATACAAATGTATGTGGTTAATTCTTTGAAAGGACAATTGCCAGAATGCCTGTGGTATTTAATTGAATTCTCTGCTATTATTAAGGGTACACTAAAATTATACAAATGTTTAAAATATTGCAAGAAATGTGGCAATCCTGCAGAGGTGGGCTTGACTCTTCCTCACAGATCAGCCATTACCAGGACCTGACTGTATTTTACTTTGAAATCCCATGTTCACTTCATTTACAAAGGTCCCATTGTCTTCTCTGCACAGACAGAGGCGCTCAGAAGTGTCACACACTTTCAGGCATTAGATAGGGTTTTAGAGATCTTCAGTCATCACTGACAATTGACTGCTCATTTCCTGGGTTTTGATGTCTCAGAGGTTATGTTTAGCATTTAAAGGAGTATTTATGGGATATTTTGGAGAAGCTCAGACCACGCATGCACCAAAATGGTGAATATGAAGAGCTAAGCCAAAGACTGGGTTTGTGACCAATTCTTGACTCTGCCACCAATCTGTAGCACAACCTAGAGCAGTTCACTTGCTGCTGCTGCTTCAGTTCCCTCTCAGGGGAATAAAGATCATGATTCTGTGTTTACCCATCCTTTTCTAGCTTTCTAAGAGAGAGGCTGAAATAAACTGGAAGGAATTCAGTCAGTCTTTTAAGCCAGCAGAGGTTTAACCTTAAAGTGGGTCATGACACCAATTGGTAGGTGACAGTAACATCTTCAGCTGCTGGGGCAGTCAAAAGGGAATGCATGAATACAGGCATCCAGTTCAGGAAAAATGCTCACACTCACGAAATTACTGAAATTAAAGTGTTTTCAATTCAGCCTGGTTTTTTCCATCACAGTTCTACAGTGTTTTTGTTTTCACATGAAGGTTTTGCTCCCCATGTCTTAAGATTGTATTATTTTGGACGGAAGTACTGTGAAAGTAGGTTCCTCTTGAGCATGCATAGGGTGGAAATTAGTCATTAATCAACTGAATCCCCACAGAACCACTAATCTAATGCAGTAAAATGAATGATGGAAGGAAAAATAAATGCATCTGTATTAAGCAAAGCATAAATATTATATCAACAAAAACAACATATGCAGACTATTCTTTTAAGGGAGGGAGTTTAGGAGTTCTTTTTAGATCTATTATTTGGATTATTAATACTGATCGGCTTGGGAGAAGCAGTGAGAAAATCAGCCTTTCTTGCAGTAACCAAGTATCTTGGTTTAGTAGTCTAAAAATAGATGATGCAGGTGCTGCTGTGTTTGGACTGAAGTTGTACCAAAGAGCAACATTTTATTTTTCCTCCCTTTCCTTACCTAAATTGGAATCTCTGTGGAAGTTTGCCACCATGAAAAGACATTGTGCATCTGTGGGATCTGGAAGATGGATTCTTCTAAAAGGAAATATAACCTAACAGTTCTCTGTACAAAACTAATCTGCTCAGTAAGGGTAGGAGAGGACTAGAAAGAAGTATGCTCTTCAGTGAAGTGTTTCTGTATCTTTCTTACTGAGAAAGCTTTTGCTTTAATGAAACTGGTCCCAAACAGGCCAAAAGGGTTGGATGCAATCTAGCAACTCCCAGAATGGAAGCATCTCCATACCTGGGGATGTGAGAAAATAAGCTCGTGCTCTTGGAAAATGAGAATTAGTACATGAAGCTTGGCATGCCCTGCCTCTGGGTACAAAGGCACTGCTCAGAGCCCAAGGCCCCAGTCCATCACACCTGGTGCAGCAGCAGCTAAAAGCTGGCAAAAGCTCTCTGCTTCCTCACAGTCCCATCCTGCTGGGAACGTCACATCCTCAGTGAATTATGAAAAGAAATAACTTCTAGCAGTATGAGGACAGAAGTGGGAATTGAGGACTGAACAACCTCAGGCCTTCAGTCAGGTCCCACTTATGCTCTTTATGGCTTATAGGTTGGGCCCAGGAAAATTAGCCTCAAATTAAAGTGGAGTACTCTGAGCTTCATTAGCTGTAAACAATCCACGGTTCATTAAGGGGTGAGAGACCAAACTCACTAACAGCTCTCCTAGGAAGAAGATACACTAAACCAACAGCTGAATATTAAAGGTATAAAACAGGTGGTACCACAATATGAGGGGAAAATCAGAGCTGCAGAGATGCAAATTCTCCCAACTTTTATTAAATATTCTGTAGTTTGCAGCTCATGAAAATATTGACCCTTAATGAGAGAACAGATTAGGATTTCAAAAAGCATATAAAATCAGTCCATTTGGGATCAAATACTATTTCTGACTAGATTTGAATGTAGCCTTCCTAACTGCTTGGTGAAGAAAGGAACATTTTGAGCATCATTACATGCACCTTTTTCCTTTACAGCAGGTTCTTCTAAGCCCTTTACTTTGGTTTTGTCTAGGATTTCCCTCATGCCCTCTTCATCATACAAACTATTCAGTTTACACTTGCCTGACAGAGTTAAAGAGATTGCCCCAAGAACAAGCTGATGTGTAAGCAAATAAGATTCAGACCAAAGAAACACTTGTGTAAAGGGCAGCCCCTACCCCTGTGCTGAGCAACAGGGAAATTGGCTCTAAACTCTTTCTGACGCTTTATTGAAGTGTGTTATTTTCTCTTCACAGAACTACTCTCTGGTTTGTACAATGCAGTGCAAACTCACAGCTCTGGGTATGAGATTTTTGGCTAATCAAAAGCAGCAAGAATGCCAGAAATCTGTTTGCCTTATGCAAACAGTGTTACCTTGTGTTGATTCCCTCAGCGCATGTTAACATAAATCTGACATTAGCACTAGCTTACACGCCACTCCTTTCATTGAGAGCACGCTGATTTACAGGCTGTGTTAACATAGCTTGTTTTCAGACAAACAGCTCCTGGTCTTGTCTGCACAGTGGTGAGGTATCATTTGCCATTAACCATCAGATTCCTTGGCTGAGCACATCTTTTGTTTGAGTTCTCTTTCTTTGGAGGCTCCACCAGACTACTGGTCTATTCTTCAGCATTCTGCTGTAACACATTACTGCTATGCCAGGCAAGAGAAAGATTCAATCTAATATTTTTCACCCTTAGGATCCCAACAGAGGTGACTGCAAGGAATCATTCAGGAGACAAGCTGTCACTCCTTTAATTTATTAGATGTCACATAACCCACTCAACCATCATTTAGGTACTTTAAAAACAACTTGTCTCTGCCTTCCCAAATGGAAAACTCAACAAGTGTATTCACAGTTCATTTGACACATTTCCTCTCAAGTTAAAACCTCTCTTCTGTTCTATATGATTATTACAAACATTTTTAAACAAAATATTTTAACTGCCTTTTTTGTGGTTTTTAACAAAACTTCTATTTTTAACCTTTCCTTTCAGGTAGAAAAGTATACACCGATCTTACTAATATGCTTTTTGCGTGTTCCTAATTTTTAGGTTCTGAAACCACTCTGGCACTAATCCCATTTTAGGGTCATGGGTGCTTTACATTTCTACTATAACAAGGGAAAAAACCCCAAAACCACAGCAACTAATTCTTCATTCAACCTGTTAAAATGTCCTATAGACCACTGGCCTTCTTTGGCCTTGCTTTGTTGAAGGCTAATCCTGAGCACCAGTCACACACACACATGATGTGTCAGAATGATAACACAAGGAAAATCTCAAGGGTAAATGTGAGGTATAACAAAACCCCCACCCTGAAACACATGGGAGCACTGTGCCCAAATTGTCAGTGAACATCATACCCTGCCTCCATGTTGTGGCTTTGCCCCTAAGCTGGGTATTTATGTACCTTGACAGGAACTGTTTGTTCACAGGACCCGCATAGACTTCCTTTCTAATGCCATTTTTGGTACATTATAGCTATTTTTTGCTTACAGATGCTTGTCCCAACAATTTTCTTTCCTTCTTTAAAAACATGGAAATGACTGAGTATATAGTTAAAATAAATTTTCTTAATGTAATCTAGCAGAAATTAACAGCCATGAGAGCATTTGAAAAAAAGCAGAGGCAGAGGCAAACACTATTAGCAAAGCAAGTAACAAATTAGAAACCTGGAGAGTCGTAGCTGATATTATGACAAGCTGCATCTTTAAAACCTATTAGAAATAAACAGATTCACAGTAGTAATTAGGGAATTGGCAGTTGAGTACAAGAAAAACAAAGGAGGAGAGATATTCTTGAAAATATTGAAATTGCAAAGCTCTTTGCCTCCATTAGGTTAAATGCTACAATTTCAACACTCTGTACGTCAGCTTATGTAACTGCACTGACAGAAGTCTCAAAGGCTCTTTTTTCCCTGCCTAGCCAGTAATAGCTAATAATCAGTCACAAAACAACAAAAAAAAACCCCTCTGGTTTGCAGAAAGGTACAGTTGTATTATCGGTTTCCACAAGGTGGCCTCTGCCAGTCAATTTACCCTGCAGTGACACCTCTGCACAAGCTATCTGTCTTGTAGGCTCAGACTTATTTCTGCTTTTCACACCAAACCCTGTCTCTCTCCTAAAGGACTGGGCAGCACATGAAAAAAACTTTAACATCATCAAAAGAAAGAGCTACTCCAAAAACTATGCTGGCATAAGCCATAGATCCCATTGAAGCCATTTTCCAGCTTATATGAAAATACTCAGGTGGTAATAATAGTAGTAATAATAAAAACCTTCAGGTTTGATGAACTGACTTCTTTGTTTTACTTTCCCTTAACATCTTTGAAATCTGTTGCTCTTCAGACTGATTCTCCAGAATTATCACATACCAGGTATTGTCATAAGACCATAAACAAATACATGTGGAAAAAGTATAGAAGCCTTCCTTGTCTCAACTAACAGTACCAGCAACCACTGATCATATTAATTTGTTGAGGCTCTGTCCTTACAGTGAGGTTTTACTCTGATAATTTCTGGTACAAATTCATTGAAAGTCAGTGAGCTCTCTTCAATACCATGGAGGAGCCTGTGCAACAAATAGCCCTCTACTTTTTTTTTTTTCCTTTCTTTTTTTGCAAACACTTTTTATCTTAAGTGAAGCCGGTATGGCCTTATCAAAGCTGAAATGCTGAAGTCAAGTGTCAGGCATTAACACAAATGTCAAGTGACTGCAAACTTCTGGATGAAGAGATATTTCAGTGATTGCAAGGCTGGCCTTAGACTCAGAAAACCTGGTTAAATCTCAGCTCTGGTGCACAGCTCCTGAGTGACCTTGAACAAGCTCTGAACTTCAGGATCCCAGCATTTACAAAGTGATTTTTCTTTGCTCCTTTTCTGTGTCCTCTCATCTCTTTGGCCTGTTTGCTTCTTCTGCACAGAAAATAAAGCTTATAGCATTAATGTTTATAGCATTGCACATTGTGTGATTCAGTTTCTGTAGCAATATTCAGTTTGACTCTAATAGAATACATGAAAGAGAGAGGACTTATACAAAGAAAAATGTTTCTAATTTAAGCCCAAATTCTTTCCTGAAAAGTAATAGTTCATAGAACAGTCGCCAGTAACTTTAGGTCCAGGGATGTAAAAATTGCCCTATTTTGCTATCCACTAGATAAAGGTCTCAAATTCTTTTATTGGCAATATACAAATTTTACAAGGAAAAGAGATAGATACTATGACCTCCCCAGTCAGAGAGAAAAGCTGTCCTTAAAAACTGTAATCTTCACATTTCTATTTGTGCAGTTTCCACAAAGAACTTCATAAAAGGTTGATACCAGTTTAAAACAGAGAGTTCTTTGTGCAAAGCCGTATGCTTTATTCAGGGCACAAAATTTCTTCCAGACAAAAACATGTTCTGCTGGAATAAACAAACACAGATCAGAGAAAAGACAAACTTAAAAGAACCTTCTGGGTTTCAGCAGATTGCAGCTTCCAAGTGACCGTGTATTTTCTCCCCCATGCAGTTTCTTTTTGGCGATCAATTGCTGTGTTTTCTTCTTTTAACCTCATGACTCAAAAGCTGCAAATCTACTGTAGTGTTTTTATACACTAGCACAGAGGACTACTTATAAACTAGCTTTGTGTGCCTGAATTAATCTCTGGTATTCATGGATGAATTTGGAGACATCAATTTTCCCTGCAGGCAGCTGTTGTGTGGCAGTTCAGAAGGGGGACAACAGCTGGTAATAGATTATAAATTGGGGGGCCAGATCTACAGTGAGGCTGAAGGACTGTGCAAATGCACAAAATATTGCCCGGCCTTTATGGAATGCGAATAAAAAGCCAGAAGTCAGAGATATGAGCTGCTGCACAGGACTGGACAGATCTAGAAACATGATTCTACATTTTTTTTGATAGAAAAAGCTACACCATGTGCCATCGGCATGCATGAGGAAGCAAAACCGAGACAGAAGACATGAGGAAAAAGCAGAGGGCACGTGTCATCTCCTGACAAGACAGTGAAGAAAAATGTGAAAAGTTTTATTGAAACAGAAAGCAAAGGAGCTAAGTCATAATTTTCATCTCACGAAGTCATCTTAAGAAGAAGGCAAAGAGGTAGGTTAGGATCACATGGCCTCCAATTTTGTTAACACCTTTCTCAGGATGATGAGAGAAGTTTTCTGGAGATTGTTTTTCTCTCTCAGGAGGATCTGGATAAGCAGGTTATACTCAGCCTGGCAAGATGAATCCCTTGTCAAGCAAAGTCTGAAATTCTGACCGCTGACACCTTTCTCCTGTATCAGTTCTAAATTTTCAGTGTTTTTCCTGTGTCTCTCCACCTTTGTTCCACCAAACCTGAAAAACCTAACAGAGAACACGTATTCCCAAATGGGCAAATAGCCCAGAATAATATATATCCTCAATGTCTGTAACAGTTTGTTACAAGGTGGACTTGAAGCAAGTGAGTAGCTTCTGTTCTCTACTAGTTCATGTTCTAAATATTTAGTCAACCTTTTCATTTTTGTGAGAAAAGAGGGGCAAAATTAAGAATAACTACCCTGAAACTTGCTCAATTTTAAATTAATAATAAAAGGAAATTCAAGGAATATCCAGTCCAGACTTCTTTTCTCACATTTTCAAAAGAAAGCAAAAGCAAGCATGAATATATCAGTTCAGTTGTCTACACTGGCAGATACAGTGCTACTGCAGACCTTGTGAGGTGCTCAGGTGAGACTAACAGGTATCGTACATGACCTAGAGAGTATCTGCACCCCTTTTGTTCACCGGAGGCTGGTTATGCCACTCTCTCTGTATTTACACTCTAGCAACTGAACCGGTGCCTAACTATTATGGTTGTATGGAAAATAGCAGTGACAGAAAGTGGCCTAATACGTCCAAAAACCTGATATAAGATTTTAGAAGGAAAACAAAGGCTGTTTAAAACTTTTAATTTAATTTCTAAAGCTGCCTGAAATGCAGTTCTGGAACAGTGGGGGATTTCAGTGACTGAAAATCTCATTAATCTCTCCAGCCTCTATTTGCATCTCTCACATGAGCAATTAGGAACCTGCACAGTTCTTAGCACAAACTTACACCACTATTTTAGAGGAAGCAGTACTGAAGCCCTCTCCTTTATCAGCTCCATTTAATGTTGCTGTCTGAACCCAAAGTTTGGAAAAAAAAAATACTGACAGCAAAATCGAAACAAAACAACAACAAAAAAAGAAAACAAAAGAACATTGAAAAACAAAGATCTTGTAAACCCTATGCCTTGAAAAAAGATGAGTTGTTTTATATTCTCATTTTACCTGAAGTTTTAATTCGAATATTAGTAGAGGCAGTGAAGAGTTATCCAGTGATTGAACTGCTCTTTGACTTATAGATTGTAGATGTCAAAACACTGCACGAAAAATACTTGATCAGAAAGCCAGATTTGCAGTGTACTTTACCAAAAGAAAACCAAAACAGATCTATTAAGAAGTGCCCAGAATAAAAATCAAAATGAGAATATCTGGCACCCACTGAAAGCTGCAGACCACACTATTCTGCAGACACTCACAGAAAATTCAAATTAAAATCACAGTTTTGACTCCAGCAGAAATCACTAGTTGAAGGAGACACTAACCTTAGCATGCACCAGGCTTAAAAGGAATTTCAAAGTCTTTGCTCTTTGAAGAAGAAAAAAGCATGATTAAAACTTAGATTATCTTAGCCTGCAAATATATTGAAGTAGAAGTATGAACTATAATAGCATTGGGATGCATTATTTATTACACAAATTTATTGACCGTAAACTTTGGAAATGCTTTATTATTATACAGAAGTGCCAACCATCAATCACTTTCTCATGAAACAGCAAGAAAAAAAGATTGACCTCTCTGGCATTTATGAAACACTTCAGGATCTATTTGCTTATCTCCCAGAATCCTACAGCCACAAAATGACTCAGAAAGGGGGCAAGTTTGTCTGTAGAATCTGATTTGAATGTAAGCTCTTAGTGGTATTCCTAAAATGAAAAAAAATCAGGATACCAATTCAAACAAACTTTAACAAGTGAATTTGACAATAAATTCCTATCAAATTTGTAACTGACAGTGATCTGACACCCTCTAGAATGCAAGCAACCCATTGAGCTCACTCACAGTCCAGAGCTGCCTGTCAGGACAGAACATCAGGATAACAATACTTCTGGAGATTGTCTTCCCACTTACTGGAATTCAAGCTGTTTATTTATTCATCCAGACCTGCTCCTGGGACGGCTGGGTTTTCCAAGCACCACGGATGATTTGAACACTCAGCTCAGATGGTTTCTGAGGAGGTGGCAACATGCTGTGTCTCTGAAAGTCCCCCTCTCTGGCTATGTAAGACAGCCCTGGAGCTCTGCACAGCCACTCAGATCTCAGTTATTTCCCACAGCTAGGAATTACATTTGTGCTTCCTCCTATGGAAGGAGGAATATCCTTCTCAGATATTCAAAGGGCTTCAGGTTCTGCCTAGGTATTCAAGCAGGGCATAAATTACAGGTCAGGTGGAAAGGTCTTCCACAGGAAATTGCTTCCAATCTCAAACCAGCACAACAGCAATTTATTTATTTTTCCCCACCAACAGCACAGCCCATAATCTTCTCTCTATTTTCGTGCTCTGTTTTTGCTTGAATGCAGGTCTCTGACTAGTCACAGATGAGTGGCATTGTTTTTTTCAGGCTGTTGATTAGTAGGATGAATTACCAGAAATGTGAAGTCTTTTTATTTTTATCATATTTCTTTTTATACTCCAATACCTCAGAAATAAACCACACCTCTACCTCAAATTACCTAAGCACACACTCTACCTTCATTCCTGATCACAGGATGAAAAACTAGTGTTCATTTTAAACCCAGAAATGACTACAACACCTCAATTTTTCCAATCTGTATTTCAGAGTTCCTCATGAAGAAAAATTTCCAAGTATTTTCAAGCACCCATCCCCTGAAAAGTGAAGACAGTTATGCAGACACGAAAAGGAGACATTCCATTTCAAAATTCAATGCATACAGAGAGACACTATCAAAGTGTGCAGAGCAGCAGCTATCCCTGTTGTCACAGTATGTTTAACCAGCCAGATCACAACAGAAATGCTTTCTGCTCTCCATCCCGAGAAGAAGTATTGTTTAAGCTTCTACATTCACAACACCTTTTTTTGTCACTTCTTTTCTTAAGCTACTCTTGTTTGCTCAGTGTACTTAGCAGGCATTTATCTCACTCTATCAGCAAAGATTAAAGACTCATACTACCTAGTAATCCAATTACCCAGCATGAGAAAAGCAAATGTATCTTTGGTCAGTGCCCACAGAGCTCCGGGAATCCATCACAATATAAAATGAAATCTAATTAATTGTGTACTTTGGTTTAGCTTCATCCATATCATTATTTCATTCATTTCTGGTAGATATATTAGCAGAGATTTAGTAGTTTTAAATGTGCAGAACCAATGGGTCAGCTTACCCTAAGGTCAGTGTTCAGATAATTATATTTTTAAAGAACTGTATCAGAAAAAAGTTACTTGTGGTGGGAGACTCAAAAGATAGAAAGAGTTACCGAGCCTTGGGATAACACAGCACTTATGCAAAAATCTGAGTGTTTTACCAGTTCCACTGATCCTCATTTTACATTTCAGAGAAGGGGACCCTCATCACATTTGTTTTGCTTCTTCAAACATATATTTTCACATTACCTATTAAAGCATCTGGGGGAACCCCAAAGTAGCACAACACTCATCTGAATCCCAGAGGCAACTAATTATCTGAGTAAGGTTTGACGAAGAAAAAAGCCAACCACCCCCCAGTATGATGCTACAGATAAATGGGTTGGCATGATATAATGGCAACTACAATGGGGAGGAATAAAAAGGGCCTGTGGTCCTACTTAGAGCTACTGGGGAACCACACTGTGTCTCAAGGCTGGAACAGAATCACAGAAGAGCTGTGAGAGCTAGAGGATAAACTAGCATTTGTGTAAAACAGCAGAAAAAAAGAAAGTCTCTCAATACCATTTTACCAATATAGTGTTGTTAAGCAACTTGCCCACAACTGACAGGTCAGGTTTTTAAGATAGTGAGAGACAATGACTGGAAACAAAACAGATAAAAAAATAAATCATCACAGTAAAGTTGCAAAACACACTGTTAACAGCAAAGTGATTAGCCATTAGGAGAAATTACTTATAGATGTTGTAAAGTCATCATTATCTGTGAGTGTTGAATTAAGGGTAGAAGCTCTCTAAAATATATTACATAACTCAAATAAAAGTTATAGGGAAAAAATACTCAGAATGCACTAAACCAGAGATCAAATTAGGCAGTAAAAAATTTCTCCTCCAACCTTGAAAACAATTTAAAATAACATTATTTTCTTGGATGTATTAAAACTAGACAAGTCCTTATAAATATTTTAATGACTCTGAATAGCTTGTTCTTTGGAAAAGAAAACTTTTTATCCTTTAGGTGGTTAATATCTGTTTAATCAATGCTTAAACTCTGTGATATATCAGAGCCCTAGGAAAGGAACTGGGAAAGAACAGCAAGATCTGTCTCACCAAATAAACACTCTTTTATGAATATCACTGCTCATATTTTCCCCAAAGTTTATATGAGATTTACTTGCATAACTCCACTTTGTTTTAAAAAGCAAAATCACCACCCATGATGCCCACAGGATTTTAATAACTGAATGCAGTCTCTAGTCTCCTACTGCCCTTAGTCTTTTACTTGCTGTGCTATAGTGTAAGTAAAACAGCTTGTAAAACAAGCTTCTATCAGCCTTCCTCTGTGGTGAGCACCCAGGTTTCCAGTGTTTGCTTGCACACAAACCTCAGACGTGGGCCTGACTGCTCCAGGGCAGTCAATGCCTAGGTGTGGCGAACTAGAGGTGATACGACTTACAGAAATTTTACAAGTCCAAACTCAAAGGCCTCCTCCAGAAAAATGTTACAAAATACCCAACGTGGCAAACCCCTCTGCTTCTACAGAGCTCCTGATCTGCTAGACTGTTGCATCCACATGCTCCATATAGATAAGCCATTGGAAACTGCAGCATCCCTTGGCAATGATCAGAACAGTGTAATTGTCACACAGCTCATGCTGTGTTTGTCTGTGTGCATCCACATATGCCATACTTGGAAGAAAAGGATGTAGTGTATGCTTCCAACCTTTAGTCTGAGGCCCAAGGCCAGTTAAAGACAGGAGGAACCAGCCGAACTGCGGCTCACTAACATCGCCAGCACCACTAGTGCCACACCTATCCTCAGTACAAGGTACCACTCAGATCACATCTCTTGTCTCCAGTCAAGCCATAGTGGAAAGAGTATGCTAAATCAGCCACAAAACACTGACTTTCATTTGTTTTAAGAGTGATGCTACCAGCTCTTGGTATTCTCTAAAAAAAAAAAAAACAAAAAAAAACAACAAACCAAACAACAACAACAACAAAAAACCCACACAAAAAAAACCCAAAAAACAACTTCCCACTCCCAAACAAAACAAAAAAAAACAACACACACACACAAAACCACTCCCTCCCCCCAAAAAACCTCAAATCAAACCAAACCACAACAACAACAAACAAAACAAAAAGCAAAGCAAAAAAACCACCCCAAAACCCCCAAACCAAACCAATCAACCAAAGAGAAAGTAAAACAAAACAAGGAAAGAAAACACACACACCCCCCCCCACACACACAAAATCAAAGGCATATTTGTAAAAAAAATAATAGCACCCTGCTCTCCAAACACATGTACACAGATTTAGGCAAATCTTGGAGTTGTACAACTAAGGTGCGCTAATTTGACATTGAGCTTTGTTCCCTGTTGATTGTCAAATATAAATTAAATTCTGTGTTCACATTGCACACAGGTCATTTTAAACTCAAAGTTGAAGAACATGAAAGGACCAAGACAGAAAAGAGAATCAAGGAGTAGGAAAAAAAAAAAAAGAAAACAAAAAAAGCAACAAGAGAAAAAGACAAAGGAGGCAAGGACATGATGACAGTTCAAAGAAAATATAACACAAAAATGATTCTGTCTATTTGAAGCTCATGCACTGGTACTGATGTTGCCTACTTTATGAAGCTGGTCTTAAAGACACATATAAAGGGAAAGTTAGTCAAAAAATCAATTCTGTTCTCCAAGTTCCCAGCAGATCCCCAGCATCCATCAATAAAATAACTGATGCAGTATTTTTTGTTCTATGCAGTGTGGCCTTAAAACAAGTAGAGGTATTAGAAGAAATCATACAAAGAGTGATAAAAAGCCATTGTAAAATTGAAATTATATTGAGAATTTCATGAATGAAGCTAGAAGATAAGTCATGCACTCCTCCTTTGTCCCATGGGGGAAGTTCAAAAGCGCATCCTATGCAGGTATTTCACAACCATACCTTTTTGTGTGAATAAGAAGCAGAAGTCCCAATGAGAGGCTTGCAAAGTGTCCAATGATCTGCATTTCCTTCAAAAACACCACTCACATCATTCCAAAAGACAAAAATGGGTGTGACAACATGAGATTTACTTAGCAAGGTGAAAATTAATGAGATTGGAAGTGACCGCAATCTATCAACTGATCAACACACCTATGTAAAGCAATCACTGAAGAATCAAACAGCCTTTTCCTCTTCATCTTAATGAAGTGGAACTGGAAGCCTGCTGAGTCATTTTCTCTACTTGGTCTTGGAGAAAGAGCAGTTCATTGCAGAGAGACTACAAAATATTGCAAGTACCTACCTGTCTGTAATGCATTGAGGCAAAAACAGATAGAGGTCATTACTGAGACCTTAGGAGGCCACACATAGCTTGACTTTCACTGTGTTCCTCAAAGCCCTCATGTAGCTCCTTCTTGAGGAAAGGTGATTTTTACTTCTTTAATCATAAACTCATTATCTCAATTTGGTGTCTACTTGCTAATCTCCTGCAGATGCAGTTATCTAAATTTAGTATTCATGTTTTCAGAGCAAACATTGGCTACAGCCCTCTGCTGGTATCAGTTACAGCAATTTGATTTCTTTCAGTGATCCTGCTTTTTATTTAACAGTTATGCATGATACTTCTGAACCCTTTAAAGAAAGTGTTTATCAGAATTTCCGTCAAGTTCTTCAAACTTGACATGACTGCTATTGAGGCAACAACACCAAAAGTTTCAAGAAATCAATAAAAGCAGAAAAATTACATAGGCTTTATATAACAACCAGAATAGTCATTGGTGTGCAACAGTTAATTAGTCTCATGTTATTTCCAGTACAGAAATGGAGTTTGACTATACATAACAAATCTCCCTAAAATAGACATTACAAGGTAGTTGTGACTTTTAATTGCTTTTGTTATTACTCACTGTTTTCAGTCCCTTCAAGGAGCTGAGCTAAAGCTTGGCAGCTGTGTATTCAACAACTTCAGTGGGATTTGCAAGTGTTCAGCAACTGCCTGGATGTGGTTGCTTGATGTTTTGACACCTATGCTATGCACATCATTCTCACATAATAGAATAACACCTTGGGAAGCAACAATACAAGTAGGATGAAAAACATACTTGTTCAAATCTGTTTCTCTATTTCTTCTGGATGAAGACATGTTGAAGACCAGAGCTAATTTTCACATCTGGCTTTGTGTAGGTACTTATGTAACATACTGGCCCTCTCTGGTTTGCCCTTATATAATTCTAGGCATATATATTTCACTTGCAGCTATTCTACTTCATCTCAAAAGTGATTTACATTTTTGAGTCAAGCACATGTTTACCTGCAGTGATGCATTCTTGATACGACCAGCAACCAGCAGGCCTCTAATGGGTCTCACAAAGCAGCTGAAGAACCAATTGTAAAGAAATAGGGTAAAACAAAGCAAGGCTGGGTGAGCCAACAGTATCTGTAAACCAGAGTACACCAGTGATGATTCAAGAGTCTTAAGGTGTCATGCTGAAGCAGTTCTACTATTTACTATGATTTACTCATACTCAGGAACATCAAAGGAACATAAAGATAATATTGCACTTGGGGGTCCTGAGGTGATCTGTCTGCAAGGACACCAGCACCACACCAACAAGAAATCAGCACAAGAGAATAAGGCATGGAATCAAGCTCCTTGCAGGTTTCATTCCAGTGTTAGAGGGTGATACTCCTCATGTGCCCCTCTCAAGCAGTAGCATTAAGGGTGAGCTTTGAGCAATGGAGCCGACGTTGGTTATGGAGCCATTCACCAGACCTGAGTTACGACAGGCTGTCAGCACCTTTCATCAACATGAATCATATTGCTTAGCTAATGGACCCTAGAAAGAATCTACTATTTTTCAATATTTTTCCCATTATTGTAAATAGATGAGATTCTGCTCCAGGTCACATATGAAAGATGAATAATTAGGAGGAAGAGACATGAATAAGTGCAGAGAATGTGAAGAAAGAATGTGATTGCTCTTATTTCTTTCCCTCAGCAAGGCATTTTCTTCCCCTTGACAAAACTAGCAGATGCCCTGAGAAGAAGCCAGCTGATGTTATTCGGTGTGCAAGATGGGAAAAGCATTCAAAGGAAGCAATACTTGCAGTAAAAAACTTTATTTTACTGCTTTCAATATTGTATAAGCATTCATTTTTTTCCTAAGCCTAAGTATCTGAAGTATTTTCATAAATAGAAAATAAATTATTAGAATTAGAAAATAAAGTAATTCTCAAGGGTAGAAAACTAAATAATATTGTCAAAGCATCTGTGATTCCAAATCCCTTTTTAAAATAAAAAAAGTCTTGCCTAGTGTCAAAAAAGTTAAATCTAATAGTAAAATAAAATCTTAAGTTTTTACACAGTGTTACTCAGATTTTATTAAGGCAGCTCATACAGCTGTAAACAAGAGTTCTTCTGAAAAAGAAAAAAATAGTACCTGCATAAGCTATCTGAGTTCTTCTGAAAAATAACCTCTGTGAATCCTAAAAAAAGAACAAAACCCACATTCTCCAAATCCCTCTTTCTTAATACTACAGTTACTAAACTTATCACCATTTAAGCCTCCGTAAACACATACAAAATCATGGCAGCACATGAAAAGAGAGAATCTTGACACAGGCAGTCTGCCACCATTTGCAGGCTTAGATGAATGTGGTGGGTCTTTTCTCAAATTAGTTCCACCTTTTTCTTCTGATAGAAACAGATTTCAGCTTTCAGTGTTTCTCAGCTGACATGCTATGTTTATATTGTATATGCATATGTGTTTCCTATTAATTTGGTAAGGAAAACCAAAGCAAATCTAAGAACAGATGAACACCCTGCAATTTGCAAACCTCACAGGAAGCGCTGTGAGAAATTCAAAATATCCTTGCTCTTGGGATTTAACTTGAACATTTAAAGGAAAGAGACAGATTGGCAACCCTACTGCCATAATATTTCTACGAATATAATATGGATTCCCTCCTCCCTGGGTTTTATTGGTGGTGTGGGTTTTGGTTTTTTTGGTTTGGGGTTTTTTTGTGTTTTTTTTTCTTTGTTTTGTTTTGGGTTTTTTTGTTTTTGTTTTGTTTTGGCTTTTTTCTTTTTTTTTTTTTCACTGAGCTGAGTAGATAGATGTTTAAACACAAGAGAAATTATAACCTTGTAACTACTATAACTGCATGATTGAATCCTCGTGGCACCCTTTAATATTCAGATGCACAAAAATACATTTAAATAATGCTAGGGTTGGGTTGTGCCACAAACCAACAGATGCTGGGCAATTCAAAGTTAAGGATGACATTTCATTACCACTGTTCTTAACAAAGAGAAGAAAAACATTTAAATTAAGGATATAATTTCAGCTTTCAAATGAATTCTACAGGATTTATGGGTGTGTTACAATGGTAATGATATTTTAAGCACAGTTTTCTCTATGTTAAAGCCAGAAATCCTCTCTGTATTCAGGCAATACTAAGTTTAAAAAAACTGAAAAAAATGTAAGTGATTAAATTGGAGAGTCAGATTCCCAGTGATGGCTAAATAAATCACTGTAAAAATCCTACCACGTTCTTGTGAGAGGGTGGGAAACAGAGTGTAATATTGTGAACTTCTGTCTTCACATCAAATGTAAACACAAAACATAATGCTTGACAAAAACTGAAAAAGAATGGTGCTGAACTATTACCCACACATGGAACATAAAACACTGTGGAATTAATCTATCTGGCATAGATAGTTATGTCTAAAGCTTCATTTTATAATTCTGTTTGTGATGCCAATACACTAACAGCAGTACGAGCCAGAAAACATCAAACTTCTATATACAGAGTTAGTTCTGAAACAACAATGAGGCTTGGTGGCATTTACTTTAAAACATAAAATTGAAGAAACAGTTATTTTCTCATGTCCAGAGACTAATTATATGCCTGAAAGTAATTGGATTTGATATAAGTGATATAATAAACAAGAAGCTAAGTGGTACAAAGTAATGAACATCTCTGGTATGTGGCTACAAGTGTAGAGACTTTTGATGTGATGACTCCTTTGCTTTTTGCAATTCCAGGTGTGGAATTTATTAACATGTGAGAAGCTCATGTGACACTCTCAAATATTTTTTATAGGAAAGAAAAGTGAGATCATTTTCCAGTCATACTTGCTCCATTTAGAAAAGAAAACTGAATGAAAATCTACTTGAAAAATTAGAATATTTATAACTACAAACTCAGATTTTCAGGATTTCCATTAGTTGAGTCCCACCCATGACACAAGATTACATATATAAACTTAAAAAAATACAATGAGAGAAAAATAAGAAGCATGGACTTCCATGAATCTGAATCAAAGAAAGAGACAAAAAGAACTGAAAAAATGAAAGAAAATGTTCTAGTTGAGTAAAGACCAAAGGGACAGTACCATGAATATAGGATTGTATAGTATAAAAAAAATCTTCAAAGCCACTGAAGCTTAAAAATTCAGAGAAAGTATTTGGAAGCGTATGCAACCATATAAAAAAACTATCTGAGAGGCACAGGTATGGCTGAGACATACCTGTAAAGACAAACAATTCAGCTGTATAAGAATTATTTTAAAAGTTAAACATCCATTTTCCTGAATTCATGCCTTTTTTTTTCAGTGCTTGTTTAAAGAAACTACACAAGATATTTAAATACTATCTGCCTTTAATGTTATAAAAAAATGTTGTCTCACAAGGAAAGATTTAGGTTTCTTAATTTGTATACTTCAAGCAGTTACTTATTTCACCCCACAACAAATTCAGTCAAATGTGTGCATATTCTGGCAGAACATGCTCAGAACCAACAAGGCACCATGAAGTAAAAAGCAAGAAAACAAACCCTCCAAACAAGCACAAGAACATCAACAAAAAAACAAACAAAGAAGCAGAAACTAAATAAAAATAAAAAAGAAAAACATAAACTAGAATACTCACTAGGTAGAAGCAGGCAAACAGAAACAGGTCTCTGTGATACAGCTGGAAAAACAAACAAACAAAAAACCCCAAAAGAAACCAAACCAGAACTTAAAACCACCATACCTGTAAGTCTTTACCCATTTAAAGGCAGCTTCACTCCAGCATGCAACAGGGAGTAAGGAGAGGAAACAAGGGTTTCAGAAGACAAATCTAGGTGGATTATCTTTCCAGAAAAGGCAGTGTTCCTGCCTTGCTATATTGGTTCAGAAATAATATGTAACATAAATTATTTAAACTTGATACCTGTGGCAAATTTCTTCAAGTTCTTATGAAAAGTTTTTGGGTTTTTTGAAAGAAGTGTACCTCATTTAGTTTCACTGAATTCTCCTAATGAAACACTGAATCAGCAAGTGAAAAGGATGAGTGAAGACAGCCTAGGCTTCCTTGATTCTAGAGGATATGAGCATCACATAAGGTTAGCATATGAAGTAGTTATCTGATTAGTCACAGAGAAAATTATTCATCAAACAATCCAGTCTCAATCCTTGCAAAAGCCCCTTAAAAGAAATATACTTACAACCTACCAATACTGTATTATTTTTATTTCATGAATTTTAATATATAACTTGCTTTTCTCCTTTTGCTTTTTTTTAAATATGAGCTTCTCAATATTTTTCCTGTTACTACTTTCAACTCCAGATTGTGCTGTATGAATAAGCCTCAGAGCCATTTTTTTCCTCTCTTCTCTTGCATTTAATTTTCTTTAGATTTACAACTCTTGAAATCAATAGTTACAATGTGAGCCAAAACAATCTAAAATTACATCATCACTTGATTCAAAAAAACCAAGATGCATCTTTGCCTTACCTTTTACCAAGCAAAAGCAGCTGAACAGATATAGAAATGAAGGAAACATAAAGAAAACTGCTGAATGTCATATTTTTTTCTGTTGTGCTCAATAGCAAAAACTGTGGAGAAGTGCAAAACTTAAATAAGTTAACAGTTTAAATTATAGTCAAAGATTAGTGAAAAATTATAGGGAAAACCATACTTCCTAATGGGACTTGTTTGTGTGTATTTCCTAAGCCCTCATCTGCAAACTGATTGCAGAAAGGTAAACAGCACTGAAACTTCTATTTGCAACTGTTTCTTACAGCCAAATGTTTCCCTTAACCCTGTGGAGCATCAGCTTCTGTAGCTGGATTTCAAAATTTGCAGTTAAAATGGCAGGGTACAAAGGCAGTCCAGTGAGCCCACACATGGCAAAATCCGTCAACTCCAAGCACTTCATTTGGAGTAATTTCATAGGATTGGTTTACAGGCGAAGAACCAAACCCTGGAGAGCTGCAGGAGTCTGGCAGAAAGGTGCCAGCAGAACCTGCCCTTTGGGCAAGGGAAGGTTTTCCACTCTGCAGCCTTTTCTCACAGAGGCAGCATGCAGTCCAAGAGATGCTTCCAGCCTGGCAGTGCTTTCCTGGTCTCCGTGATATCCTCAAGCTGACAGAGGGTGTTTTCTCACCCTGAAGCAATTTACTGATATATTCGTGGGGACTGCTGTGGATTTTGTTTTGTTTATCATCTTGCTAATGAAGTGTTTGTTTGTGTGTGTGCAAGTGCTCCCGGAAGAAACCTCCAATTTATCATGCTTGTGTTGACATTGCTTCATCTGCAGACTAAACACAAGCAGAGGCTGCACAGAAATCTTATGGCTGGTTAAGAGTTTAATACCATATCTAGCAAACCAATAAGATCCAATGAAAAAACTCATGGTTTAGGTAACACATATCTCTCCAAATCACCAGCTAATTAGGACAATTGTATGACAGTTAGAACAATGCTCTTAGTCCTGTAGCTTGGTGAAGAGTATACAGAAAAAATATTCCAGTAACTTATACAACATAGAGCAGATTTTCATGAAAAGTCAGTTCTCTTTTAAAGGGGCAGATTATTCAATATATATGCTTGCAGCAAACTCAAACTTTCTGGAATATATGCCCCCATGTAGGAGAAGGAGGCAATGTATTGATGAACAGAACTGCTGCTGCCGTCCAGGAGAAATAAAGTGCTAAGGAAAAGGAAAAAGAAATCAATATCCCTTATCGCTCTCCAGCTGCACATTGTTTTTCTCTCTGTCATGCTTATATAGGCAAATCATTGTAATATCTTTCCTCTTGTGCACTGTTCCATTGAAGCGTTTATGAAATGGAGGATGTACATGGCTAGTCAAAGGCTGTGACCCTCTAATAAATCTTTATACCTCTCTGAAGGAGTCCCTGCTGTGCTCCTCTTGTGTAGATCTGCTCCAGAACACACCGGGTTCAAGTCAACCCTCTATTATCTGGAAGATTTTCTATCTGCATTAGAATTCAATCAGGAACAAAGCAGGCTTTTAAAATGGTTGCCATGTCCCTGACAATTAAAGTACAATCCTTTTCATGGTAGTTGTAGGAGGTCCACAAACTTTATGGCCCCTGTGAAAAGGATGTACAGGTGTTAGTCTGACCACTAGCCAATGTAACACCTGCCAACTTTAAAAAGAATGTGTTTACTTGTGAGTGCTGCCATCTGAAAGGAAAAGAAACAACCCACAGTGAAGGAGTTTTACAACAAGAGGTGGAGCCCAGAGGTTCTGGTACTGTGAATTCTCTGGAGAGAGGGGTGTGTGTGTGTGTGTGTGTGTGTGTGTGTGTGTGTGTGAGTGTGTGTGAGAATTTTGGAGCAAAGTGACTTGGAGGCAGTCATTCCTCAAAGACCACTTTCCCTTCTCTGCCAGAGATGTTCTGGCAGAAAGATGGATTATTGATTTTAGAAATCTCCTCCAAATCACCCCAGGTATCCTGGCCAAAAGTCAGCAGCCTCTTTCCAATGGTGGCTTTTATGAAATTCCATTCTCTGGGACATGTCTTCCTTCACTTTGTATTTGGTCCAGGGGAAGCTGGTTAGAAAAAATGCAGGTTTGAATCCTGCCTCCCACCGATACCAATGGCAAGAACCACTCTGTGTTCGGGAAGGAGCACGAGACTGAATCGTGCAACATCTGTTCATTAACATGCCAGAGCTGTCAAGATTTCTGGGAGTATGCTGTCCTTTCCACCCAAACCTGAGAGCTCAGCAGCCTCCCATAAGTCTCTTTTTCTGGCCCTCATCTGAGGTGTGATTTTTTTTTTTTGGTCAGCACCTATTTTTCAGCACAGAAGCAAAGTGATATGGATGCAATGGGGCACTATCCCATGCCTCGGTAGCAGCTGCTGCCTCCTCTGGACTTCACCATTCCCTACCTCCCTACCATAGCAGTACTTGGGGATCACCATGGCACACACTGACCCCAAAGCTTGTGCACTCTCCTACCACCCTGCAAGTTCTTCCAAGTATTGGCTTTTTACATCCCTTTGCCCAGTAAGACATCAACAGAAAAAAATATTTTTAGGGAACCATTTTCATAATAAAAAGCATCTAGTTTTACAGCTAATAGTGAGGGTCCTGTCAACAAAAGCAGACTTCCTGCATGGTGAAGAGGCACAAGCAGCATGAGAAAAGCCTTGAGAGCTTGCTGCAACTCAGGATCCTTCCTCATCTCCTGCCTCAGCCCCCAAATCTCTAGTCATTCAATTAGGTGCCTTGGGATTTGGGGTTGGAAGGTTTCAGGAGGATGTCAATCATCATTAGGATAATTATCAGACTTACACATTATGCACTATTTATTCCAAATATTTATTCATTATTGTGTCCCAGATTAATATAAGTTACTTGATGCATATCTACTTCTTATGGAAGTATTAGTGAGAGAAATCTGAAGTAGGAAAAAAGCAGGCAACCAACCAAAAAAATAAACCTTGCCAAGCTCCTTCAAGGAGTGACACAGAGAGAGGAGAGAGAAAAAGTTTTAATAAGATGATTGATCCTAAAGCTGTCAAGTTGTATTATTGACAGTAAGCAAGCCTCTTCTGGGAGCACAGATGTTGATCTAATATATTTGGTCCGTGATCTAATTTAACATGTTAGACGTCCTCTTGGTAGACAGTAAGTTTTCTTCCAGCTCTCTGGGGAAAAATATTAGAAAATATTAGAAAAATATTAGAAAAATATTAGAAAAAAAAATCATAGTATCAAAAGCTGTGTGCTTAAGATTTTTTAATTGAGTAAGTTTACATATTATTACATTATTATTACATTGCTCCAGTAAACTGGAGCAGCTTTGTTGAAACTAATAGGGTTGCTCTGGTTTTTGTCTGTCAAAATCCAGTTTAGTATGAGTAGCCCAGAAAGCAGTATTGTGATTTACAAAAACTTCACTTTAACTTTGCGACCAGTTGTTCTTAATATGATTTATTATTTTTGTGACTAACACTACAGTGACAGTAAATGACTGGGACACAGCCATCCTATGTGCTACACAGACATGTAGAGCAGCTGATGTGCACTTTGACCAAGAGACAAATACTAGAGTTATCAGGAACAGGCAACTGGTGTAAGCTGAAATGAAGGCAAAAGAAGCTTAGAGGTTTGTTCAGCCTCATAGCTTCATCAATAGTAGAGTTAGCTGAGCTCTCTGAAGTTTTGTGAGCTGATATGTTGTAGCTTTGTTATTAAAAATTGATATTAAGAATTACATTTTCTCTCTGTGTGTACATTTCTAGAGAAAATTGCTTTGTAAAATAATAACCAAAATACATAGATATGTGAAGATGTTGGAATGCTAAGTCCCTAAACCCACTACTCAATTCTGCCATATTTTCCCTCTGTACTTTTCTATTATTGCATTTGTCTTTAATGTCTCTTCTTATATTTACATTGGAGGCCCCCAGGAAAAGAGGCAACCTTTCTATTTTGTGTTTGACTTCACCTGAACCTAGGAAATAATGTTGCACAAAATCCAAGTAATAATAATAAATAAAAAGTTTTAATTAAATACTAAAATTTTAGTTTATTTTGTCATATTTCTTTTTATAACTGTTTTGAGTCTTTACACTTTAAAAGTATTAGAAGGGATAAAAAAGAGTGGAAGAAGAAAAATTGATTCACATATCTATATGATTCCTCAATATAAAGACTAGCTTTGATCTGCTTTTGCTCTTCCACTCTCTTTCTTCAGTCTCAATATTTCATCTAAAAAGAGAACACGTGTCTGTATTTGGCAGTCCTTCCACACCACTGGATAGGCAATATGGGATTTTTATCCTTCAGAATCATTTACTTGGCATCTAACCATAATGTGTCACTTCTATGAGAAATCAAAACCCATATAGGTCCAGTCCTGCAGCAAGGCACTGCAGCAGATGGAGACACTCATGTAAAGTAAAATCGCTGTGCCCCTGTCCTTCCACTGAAAGCTTCTCTAATCCACATATACAGAGCAGCAGCTGGGCAACATCAAACTAACTGCACTGATCACAGCATCTGGCCCCAACAGCAAGCATCAAGGGCCAAATATAGAGTCAGCACAAACCTGTTGTAATATTTTCTTGGAAAACTCTCCCAAATTATAGTGACCTTCAGGCAAGGTTATTTTGAAACAAGAGTGAACTCAACAGCTGAGTATCACCGGCAATCTGTGTGGATCTTGATATATGACAAGGAAGAAAGAAAAAATGCTTATGTTGTCATTACATAAATAACTCAAAAGCTTCCTTCTG
The DNA here is from genome assembly GCA_013396755.1 of Sclerurus mexicanus. Classification (NCBI taxonomy): domain Eukaryota; kingdom Metazoa; phylum Chordata; class Aves; order Passeriformes; family Furnariidae; genus Sclerurus; species Sclerurus mexicanus. The sequence goes on along the minus strand of VWZF01002605.1, from coordinate 2,041,917 downwards.
ACAGTCCATAGAGGAGAAGGTGAGCAGCAGGTTAATTGCATTCTGATGGGAGACCTTTTTTTTTAAGGTCACTCTCTCTGTTTCTCTTCTTCCTTAATTTTGTCACAACATTTTTGGTGTTAGTTTAATGCAAACAGGATTTAAGTAATGAGTATTTATATTCTTACTGGTATAGTTCCCATTATAGTGAAAGACAAGCAATCAGCAATCTACTAGCCAGCCAGGGGCAGAAGGGGCAGTGAGAGTAGAGAGTTTCTATTTAAAAGCAAATGAAACCTAGAAACTTCTTCAAAGGATTTTAATGAGAACCAGACCAGCACTTGCATGTAAATGACCACTGTGTTTATCGCAGCAATAATCTGGGGGCCTTGAGCACACCAATCCACCACAAATGGGTCCCATGGACATTGCTTGAAGCCTTCCTCTATCCTAAGGCAGACAGAAGAAGAAGTGTTCTGCCTGACCTGTAACCCAGATCATTTAAATAGAAAGAGCAAGAAGGAAAGAAGTTTTGAGTGAAAGAAATAAAGAAGAGCTGCTCACAGCTTCTTTCTGAATTTTTGTAGTTCTGAAAACTGAGACACAGTGAGGATGACAGAGTAATACTGTTCCAGCCAAGAATGTAAATCATCTTTTCCAACACAGTCCTGTTTTCTGTCCTTACTCTTTCCCATTGTGTGCAGATGTTGAGACTCCCCAGATACAAAAAATTCCACCTGCCTTAACCTAAGGAGGCAGGAATAAAGTTTCTGTTTATTTTTTAAACTTTTTAAATTTTAAACTTCTTTGTTTACCTGAAAGGGTGGGCAGAGGAGAGGAGGTAGGAACCCACCTTTTGTTAGTACTAAAAATTTTGATAAAATGAATAATGCTGAAAAGGAAGAGATTGACCTAAATGAAGCCTTAAAACAGTTGTGAAGGTGAAATGAGTTCTCTGCATCATACATACTCTATGAAATCACTATACATATGGAAAAAGGGATGTCAGGAGCTCAGCAACTGCAAAGAAATGAGTTTTGTTAATGATGACAATGTTAATTATTTTAGTTAATACAAACATTATCTTTAGAATCAAGAGATTTTTTTCTTTGAAAAATGCAGGTTTTGTATGGAAAACATGGGGAAGAAAAAAGCAGATTAAATATTTTCTAATTTTCAAAATTATTTCAGTACAAAACAATGTTTCAGCTTTTCATTGGATGCTGTGCCCAGCAAATTATTCTCTGAAGAAAGAGCCTCACAAGGCTCCAGGTTTAACCCATCCTAACTCGATTTAGGTCTACAGGATGAATATAACCCATATTATTAAACTACCTATAAACAGGGCCACAGTAACATTCCTGAAACACAGGAATGTGCCTCATCACATAGATTAATAATAGTCATCTGAAGCTTCATTATATGAAACTGTTTTTCCATTCCTGCAAAAGTCCATGATGAATCTTGTTATCATAAATTTTTCTTAGCTTAGACTCTTAAATCATCGAGTCCAACTGTTGACCCAATGCTGCCTAATCTACCACTAAACCATGTCCTCACATGTCACATCTACCCTTTAAAATACCATCAATGATGGTGATTCAACAACCTCACTGGGCAGCCTGTTCCAGTGCCTGAGAATTGAAGCTACTTCTCCTGAAACTTAATTCAGAAACACATACTTATCTTCATTTCTTTTCCTATATATGAGCTGGAAGCAGCTGATGGAACATTGCACATCATTTTACCACCTTCAGATGGTGGGCATTCAAAGCTGTGAGGCTACATCTGAGTCTCTGAGACTTTCATGTCATAGATCCTTGGCTTGTTTCAGGTCAGAAAATTTATGTAACAGTTTTTAGAACCATGCCATGAAAAACTCTACTTTTTAAAATCTCCTTTAAGAGCTTGCAAAACACAGACACAAAACAATGCAAACAAGACTAAAGAAAGACAAAGGAAAGAAGGAGCAACTTTCCCGGAGTTGTAGAATGTCATTTTTACAAGGCAGTGATGAAGAAGTTTAAGGATGTCTTCTCCTAATTCTTTGTTGTTGAATATTCCCAACTGTTTTCAGTCTGTCTCCTTTAAGGAAAAATTCCTGGCTGATCTGAAAATCCTCAATACAAGTCCCATCTTTTAAATTCTACCCTTTCACTCAAGCTTGAACAGTTCTACTCTCTCATCTCAGCTTCTTTTTGCAGGCTGGAAAGTGAAGAATGGAAATGGGGGGAGAAGGAGGGGAGAACCCCAAACTCACAAACTTTAAGCCACTTGAATGGCTGGGAAGTATTTCTTTGAGATGCAAGTGCTGTTGTATGGCAGAAAGCATAGCTGTGCAGAACAAACCCAACAATTTTTTGGCACTAAGAAGGGGCAGGAAAGTCTACAGACAAAGCTGAGGAATACAAACTGATTGCTGGTGGAAAGCTGCTGTAGAGTTGTGTTGAAGAGCTATGTGAGGTAACTAACATGAATAACATTGTGCCTACCGAGTTCTGAAATAGTTCTACTCAGTCTGGGGCACCCGTGCACTGCCACTCTCTTTATAGGCAGGGCAGGGTACTGTCAGTTTAGCATAACATGTCAGGGGAAATTTGCAAATGTATAGAATCTGATTCTTAAAATAATATCATCTGAAACTAGAGATCAGACCATGCTCCAGAAGAAAAAAACATGATTATCTAATAACCATTGACTGCATTTTAAAGTGATACGTGGTAAGACCCAATCAAATGGTACAGAAATGGGTGCAAACATCAGTAGTTCTTTAATGGTATAAAACACACCATTCCAATTAATATAGAGATTACAATGTAATATATCTTGATTCCCATGTCACAAGAATGAAACTTGTTTCAGGACTTTCAGGCATACATTGGGTTTTTCAATATCTAACTTTATCAGTTTATTGAAGATGTTAAGTCAGCAAAAACATTTCAGCATATCACTTGCTATGTTTTAATTTTGCTGAAAAATCTGTTCAGTTCTCCTTTAAGACTTTGAGATTCTCCTACAGGAACCTGTCAGCAGTGAAAAACATTGCTATTCAAAAGGAAAACACAGCATGTCTCTCTGATAAATATCAGAAAAGTCCCTTGGTGACAGTGATGTACTTCATTTATTTATTTATCACATGAATGCATTCAAAAGCATTCATATCATAAAACAAAGCATGGCAAGAATCTATGGATATTCCCTTTGCTGGGCCATTCCTCTCATCACTTGGGCCTGATGCCATGTAAACTGCCATTTCCAAATGTCCAAATTTAAGCCCTTGCATCAGGTGAAGTATGCCCATGTAACACCATGCTCAACATCTTCCTAAAATTTAGATCTCAGCTGTCAGGTCAATGGCAAACTTCTCATTGAAATGTCATTTCACACATTGCTAAGTTTCCTCCTCTCCCCCTCCCTCTCCCTTTCACTAGAAAAGTTGTTTTGAATCTAGATAGTTCTGATCTATATGACAAAAGGGTAACGAGACCTAACTAGAGTTACATTTCATCAGATGCTGCAGGGACTTTCAGGTAGACAAATGCTGGATGTTATCTGATACCCAGATTGTTTTCTGAACAATGGGGGCACCAGCTTCTGCTTGCACACATCTTCAACAGCTGTAGCTCCACTGGCTGCCGGGTAGTCACTCAGAAGCTTGGACTCACCCAGACCTTCTATTTCAGGGAAACTGCTGCCACAAAGCAAAAATCCATCCCCTGTGGATCAAAATAAACATGTAGGAAGAAAGTACCTGGCCAAGAATTAGACAGCTGGCAAACCCTAGAATAATCCTGCATAGAATCTGTTAGATAGACTCTTAGATGTCTCTCTCTTTTGACTGACTACAGAAGGGGCACTGATACACAGGTTCTTAACCCTGTCTTAAATTACTAAGTTTAGGGTGGATTAGTTTGGGTTTAAGCAGCCTAGATTTGTGAAGCAGATGCTTTAATATATCACTGAGATTTGTAAACTATACTTCTCGATCAACCTCAAACAGATTTAGGAGTTTTTCTTCTGTAGGTGGTGCTCATTGAAATATCCATACATTGCAGTCTAGTGGTTTCTGAAGCCCTCAGAGGTATGACGATTCCAAGCAGCATTGCCTTCTTGTGCTGCACAAACAGAAACACTCTTAAAACAGCAGTTGAGACTTGGTGGGGTCCCCTAGATGTTTATTTTTAGGCACCTTAATCCTGCTCAAACTGCACAGAGAATCAGTTTGTCACTCTACTGTTTAGCTGATCATGTTGCAGCATCCCTAATGTGAGAGTGCCTTTTCAGGAGACACTCCTGAAAGCTGGCCACATGCTGGACCTGTTCAGACACTGGAAGCCTGACCTGAGAGTCAGAACAGCATTACAGAATTACTATTCCACAGGGCTTCCAGATGTCTGTAAGCAAAATTTGAGACTTACCTAGAACCTTGGCCTGTTCAAAGAGTCCTGACTTGTGAGCACAGCATGCAGTAACAGGAGTTATGAAGTGGTGCCTTGGCATCTGGGACAAGAAGCCACAAGCTGGTCAGTGCCAGGGGTTCAAGACAGTTTCACTCTTACTTGCCACTCAGGCTGCACAAACTAAACTGCTTCAGCCTAGACTGGTGCCTGAGCTAATAATCAGTATATTCAATTAAACTGTGTTGAGGTCTGGAGTCTCTCACATCCAGCTAGCTCAGGTACCACTGTTCTGCTGAGGTAGATGCAATTCTGAGTCATAAATTAAATCCTGTTTCCTCTGCTGTATTCTTTATGTAATGATACTGTAGAGGGAAAATAAATATGTAAACTCCAGGCTTTGTTCTTCCTCAAGAACACCATGATTTCTTTGGTATGAATACTAATTAACCAGGGGAATGATAACCGAGAGCTGTAGAGTTACTGGGCCTGTTAAAGTTAAGAGAGGTTTACAAGAGTTTTACTCAAAGATGTAGCAAAGTTTAAAGATAAATTCAATCATGGAAATCCTACAGGAACAGGAAACACTAACTGATCAGCACATTCTCTCTGCAGATTTACAAACCTGTGAAACACCCTGGCTTTGGACCATTCTCAAATAACTTGCTGAAGGCCACACAGGGGATGTGTGACAGGCAAGCAACATTCCCTAGAGACAGCACAGTGCTGATGCTTCCCAGGTCCTGATCCCAGGCTGCTACAAGTGCAGCTCCTGTCTGTTTTTGCAGAAAGGCTTCTCATGGCAGATGCCAAAAGGTTGTGTTCAGGAATGCATCTTCATAGGGCAATCAAAAAGACTCATACGCAATGAAAATGTACCCCAGAGACTCTTCTCACTAGTGAAATCCAATTCCAAAAAAATAAAATAAAATTTAAAATACTCTGCTTTCAAACTTCAGCACTTAGAACCAAGCATCTTCCTAAAGTAACTGAAGTAGAAGAGATGAAAAATATGAAGAAATGCCATAACTCTGATATTAAAATCCTTTTACTTGACAAGTGTTTTCTTATTTGAGCCAAAGAAGAACAATCTAGGAATACTTTTCCTCCTGACATGTTGGCAAGACTACTGAATGTTACATAAAGCAGGGCTGCAGGTTAAAGACTGAGGTTATTTGTGTCAAAAATACTATGACTTTTTGTTGCTGCTGCATAGGAAACCAAAAAAAAAATTTTAAGGAGTACCTTTCCCCTGTGAAGATTTGGTATGTTTCTCAATGTTTTGGGTGAGGGAGCAAAGGCATTAGGAGGTTCAAAAACCCAAACCAAAGAAAACAAGGTAAAGTGTAAAAAACGAAAATAACACCTGCAGTGTTAGATCTTTGATGCCTTCAAACCTGTGTTTATCATGTGTTCAACAGACAGAACAAACACTTAGAAGGAAACTCTCATTTGTAAACAGAGATAAGTTTCTCCAAGAACTGTTTACAAGTAGAATATGCAAATTCTTATTGCAGTCCTCCCAAAAACAGGCAGTTACCTTTCCATAGAATATACAATTAAATTGGGAAATGCTCTATTTAGGTTTTTTACAAAGCCGATTTTCCATGGCCCCGCTGCTTGGTTTCACCCATATAGGTGAGGAAAACACAGAAGCTGCACCATTTCTTTATACCACAGAAGTGTCTCCAATTTAATCCTCAATAAAGTTCTTTAAACAAGGCTTTAAAGCTCAAAGCTGGGAAAAAATTAAATGTTGGTCCTTTCCTGCAAGTGAAGTCAAATCCCTCCTTTAAACACTGTGCTGTGAAAACAAATCAGTCTGGGAGCAAATGGCTACTTCAGGTATCAAACTGTTGCTCCTGACATGCTCTTACACATTTAGAGGGAAATTTTGGGAAAGGGGAGTGACCATGTGCTCTTCAGTGCAGTTAGCACAGCAGACCCTATGATAGGAATATTAAAATCTCACAACAGAGGTATGGGAACTTTTATAGATGGTGGTGTCTCTGAACACACCATGAAGGAAAGGAACAACTTAGACACTGGCCAAAGTCAAATCCACAGGATGATGCCAAATTTGGCAAGGTTTTCATGTTTGCAGCCTTCAGATCATAGTCTGTGTATTGTTTTACTGGTTATTTAAAGAGTGTATGAACTTAAATCACCTATACTGTGCCAGAATCTTTAATGTCAAGTACCTGGACTTTACAGCATGGAGGCATCCAACCCAGTATTGATATATCTTGCCAACTAGAACACAGCAATGACCCTTCCTAATTTTTCATTTCAATTGTGTCATTTTTCAGTAGCATAACTGCTCATAGATTTCTAGACTAGATTGCGTTGGAAAGAACCTTTAAAGGCTATCTAGTCCAACCCCCTGCAATGAGCAGGAATAACTTCAACTAGATCAGGTGCCTCAGAGTCCTGTCCCATCTGACCTTGAATCTTACCAGAGATGGGACATTTACCACCTCTCTGGGTAACCTATACTTGTGTTTCACCACCCTCGTGGTAAATGAAAATGACCATAGTGAAGAAGGGCTGTAAAGGCCTTGACAGTTATATCTGGGCAGTGTAAGGGTGCACAAAGTGGAATGTGAAGGAAAGATAGGCCATTGGGATAACTTGGTTTCGGATTGAATAGTTTAAGTGTTTGCTTCTGGAAGTAGACGGCTCTGAGCTTGGAAATGGCATTGATTAACATTCTGAGCAGCTCCTGCTGCTGAGGAGAATGACAGATAATCTCACCTCGAGCCCCTGAGTATTGTTGTTTTTATGATTATTCTTCCACAGAGTCAGAAGGAAGTGATAATATTACAGTGCTGTAAGATTTTCAGTCCTAAAAAGGCAAATTAACAGCTATGTTTTTCTTTAGCCTTGACAATTAAAACTAAATATAATATGCTGTGTAAGTATAAGAAAACCCTAATCAAAAGAATCTATTCGTTATAGTTTGTTACATAATGGATTTATTCTATATGTGTGAATAACCAGTTTTGTGCTTACTTATCAATCTGCTACTTGAAGAAATAACAGGAAAGCAAGAATCATAATCCAGTTTCCTATTCCTGCTCCCAAGCTGGGACTACAAGAAATGAAGATAAGTGTGGGTATTTGGCAGTCACACTACCTGGCACCATGCATCATGAAATGATGGCTTTGTCCATTTCTTTTCCTCCTGTACAGACAACTTCAGTTTACCAAACATAATGGTATAAGGAAATCGGTCATCTGAAACATAACTATCTAATTCATGTTAGTCACATCAGCTTCCACTAAAGCCAGCAGAGAAAGATTATCATCTGGGATGATTAATCTCAGCCTAAGAAAGGTGTCTGAAACCAGAGGGACTTATCACCCTCTCCACCGAGTACTGAGGAAGCTTGGACAAGGCGATCAGATTAGACACATATCTTGTAGATAGCCAAGGTCAGAGAGATGAATGTTTGCCTAGTCACTCTTTATAGCCATGGACTCTTATTAGATGCACCCGTTGCACTTGGAGCTGTGAAGGTCTATCTCCACTGCTGCACAGACAGCAAACATTGGTAGCATTAATCAGAAACATCCCTAGTCTCTTATCTCAGACATGTATTTGGTCAACCTCAAAATACAAACTGCGGTTTAACCAGCACCATTTCACCTCTTTCTGAAACCCAATAACTTTTGTAAAAAAACACTGCAGCCATTTAAACATACATAGGAACTGCTGGTGAAAGATCAAGTCCCCAGTTTTCACTCGTCTCAGGCTGAAAAAGAAATAGATGGGGGAGTGAAAACACATAGGAAGAAGAGGGTGGCTCATACTGAAATCTCACCTTGAAAGTCATGTTAGCAAGCCCCCTTATTTCGTCAAAACTAATTTGGAATGAGATTTGCCACTGAGATGAGAACAGGTGAAACAGCAGTGTAATTACACAAGGTTGTTATCTATAGTACAGTTATTGGATCTTATACACATATCAAATGAAGATTGACATTTTTTAAAAATATTTTTGTTCCATTAATTTATGGGGTTACTCCTGAGAAATACAGTGCTTATATTTATGCATGGTTTGTGTGCTTAAAAACTGAGGAGCTGCTGGTAAGGGCAAAGGAGGCAAGCCAAAATTAGAAATGTCCAAACTATATCCTAGAAATCCTTCAGGTCCGTAGCACTATGCCCCTTTCCTCTTTCAGGAGGGAAAAAGCTGTTCATAAAACCACACGGGAGCTGTCATCGTGTTCCTGAGCAGAGTCCAAGAACTTTGGCCAGGATGAAAAACGTATTGAGCATGAGCTAAGGGACTATACAGATCATCTCCTCACTAGACCTTAAGGACCCCCTTCTCCTCCCCAGCGACTGTCACTCAGCATTTCATATAGTACCAGCTGGGGAACATGAGCAGCAGCTGTTCAAATGTTCAAATCCAAAAGAACAAGGCTGCTTGTGCAGGGCTGGGATACTGGGATTCCAGCTTGGCCTGGCAGTAGGACTTCTAAATGTCCAATATAAGGAAAAAACCTCCCAAAAACAAACCAAAACCCCACAAAACAAAACAAAAACAACTAACAGAAAAACCAACAAAAACAAAAAAACCACAACCCAAAAACTCAAACAAACAAAACAGCAACAACAAAGTGACTGAAAACGTAAGAAACTGAAAACGTAAGTGCATACATGATTTGGGACCTGCTGCAAGGACAGTCACAAGGGACTTTGTCCAACCACTGGCCATGGTTATTTTGAGCTTTGTCATTCAACACCTCTTCTACATTATAGGAACTCATTTTAGTACCTTCCAGACTGGCTATGAATGTTTTCAGCAAAAGCAGGATGTTTCCAATAAATTATGCTACTGGGAATCAAAAACTGTTTGGAGCAAATCATTCCTCAGGCTCTGATGGGTCTTCCTCAGGCATGGGTTTTCACTGAGTGTGGAGTCAGTCTGAAAGCCATATGGAAATAGTAACCAGCTCCTGCATGAACAGTGAACTTGAAATTTCTGTCAGTCCTTTCACTGGCTTAATGTTGAACAAGAATATCAATGTCTTTAATTGTTTTCCATGTCCTGGGGGCTCCTGGTATTCAAGAAATACCTTGAGGATATGAGTACTGATCTATTACAAGAGGTAAGCAGCAGAACAAAACAAAAAAAAATGCCAAGAACTGAGTGGTTTTCAGCCATCTCCACTGCTGATGTCACGTTGCAGCTTTTAGTAACAGTCTGCATTTCAGAAAGTTTCTAATGTGCACATCCATTGTCCTACAACAAGTTGAGTTTCTCACCTATCTGCTTATTACACCTGTCAATCATGTGTGAAAACCAATGCCAGAAAATACTATGACAATGCTGTTATATCCAATAGCAGTGATACGGATGAACTTCGAGGTTCAAAGGACTTTGGTGGCAGCAAACCCTTCACAGCTTGGATCCCAGTGTTTTCTGTCAGGCTACCTTTCATTAAGTCTTTCCTAGCAAAAGAAAATGAGAGAACCCAAATGAAATAGGAAGAAACTAATATTAAAATGTGAACTTCCTCCAAGAACTAAAGCAAACCTCTACTTGCACACAGGATCTTTTCATAAGCTTGCAGGAAGAGGGGAAGGTGCAGAAATGTAAGCAAAGAATGTAATTCTCCATTTTCTGTTTTCTTGAACTCCTGTTCATATTCCTAGAAAAACAAATTGGCTTTGTTCCTACATGAAGAATTTTGTGTCCAGAGGGCTGAAACATGCAGGTGCCTTTTAAAATCTCCTGTCAAACTGGGAAAACTGAACCTTGGTGGGAAGGGATTTTTAGAGAAAGTCTTTGTTCAAGCAAGAAAAAGGAAGGACTTTACAGAATCACTGAATCACAGAATCAATTAGGTTGGAAAAGATCTCTGGGATCAAGTCCAACCTATGATGTAACATAACCACATCAACTAGACCATGGCACCAAGAGTAACATCCAGTTTTTCCTTAAACACTTCCAGGATTAGGGACTCCAGCACCTCCCTGGGTAGCCAATTCCAAATTCTAATCACTCTTTCTGTGGAGAAAGTCCTCCTAATTTCTAATCTAAACCTTCCTTGGCACAGTTTAAGACTATGTCCTCTTGTCCTGTCACTGGGTGCCTGGGAGTAAGAGATTGACCCCCAGATGGCTACATCCTCCCTTCAGGCAGTTGTAGAGAGTGATAAGGTCATCACTCTTTTTTTCTCCTTTTCTCCTGGCTAAATAACCCCAGCTCTCTCAGCTGCTCCTCATAGGACTTGTGTTCCAGACCCTTCACCAGCCCCGTTTGCCCTTCTCTGGACACACTCCAGCACCTCAATGTCCTTCCTGAACTGAAGGGCCCAGAAGTAGACACAGCACACCAGTGCTCACCAGTGCTGAGTGCAGGGGAAGATTCACTTTCTTAGTTCTGCTGTCCCTGCTGTTCCTGACACAGACTAAGATGATATTGTCCCTCAAGATCAATTTACGTAGGCTTTTCCCTACGTTTATTTATACCTGAACCACTGTGAACATCTTCATGTCACAGGAGGAGACAAGTGAAAAAGGTTTGCATGTTCTAAAACGCTATTTTGCCCATCCATCTATTCATATAATACCTTTTGTTGGTGTTTATACCTAAGATCATCTCAATGAATGTATGACATCTTCAGCTGGAAACAAATCAAACAAATTTGTCCGTTGGACAACAGGACCAAGATTTGGAGTCAGTGATCCTTGCAGGTCCCTTCTAACTCAAGGTATCCTATGATTCTACGAACATCATTAAAATCAATGGAGTAATTCTTGATTTAAACCTGTGAAGAGAATTTGCCAATACAATTCTTCCCTTACCTTGTAAGGAAGGAAGAATATTCTTGCAGTGGCAGTATTAATAGAAGCGTATGGGTGGAAAAATTGGGAATAGCGGAAGATAGCCCAGGACCTGAGCTGATCTGACCACTGGACTGAAATGGTGCACACTTACTCCATAGAAACGCTTGCTCCATAGAAAGTCTGTCCATGCTGGAGGTCAGGACTGCAGTTGTGATCAGACAAACAAGATGAGAGAAGCATGTGCATACACATTCTACTGACAGCTGGATTGGACTCATTGCTTTAGTGTCTCCAAATCCAGAATAATGCATCCTTCTAGTCATCAGATTTCCTGTGCTATTAAAAGAAGAGAAGCATCTTAATCACCCCCATCATTCCAATAAAACTGCACATACAGGCTCTGTGATGCCAGCTTAGAGGCTGGGAACACTCTACTTAATGCAGTTACCTCCCTGGGGACTCACGCTGGTTCACTCAGAACTGACTGCAGCACTTCTCTGCAGGGTGACACAGGCTTTACACTCACTCTTATTTTCCAATGTCTTCCCAGTTTCATGCCATTAGGACTGGCACTAAATTAAGTTATTAGATTAAATTTATACAGAAATTTCTTTTCCCACTCTACCCCAAGAAACAAATGTGTTTAAAAAGGTGGCCAGAAATTCTTTCAGACATAGATACATCATAAATTTTGACAGTAGTTTCAGCACCAGCAACTGGCTTCACCTTTTTTTTTTCCTTAATTGGTTATCATAATGTCATCACACATTGGTTTCCTGAACTTTCTATCTGGAGGGGGGGAAATGTAGGAGAAAGGTTTTAATTTTAAACAAACAAACAAAAAAAAATCTTAAGTAATGGGTTTGTGAGCAGTGACACAATACACTTAGATTTTAATTAATATTGAATATGTGTCCCCTGAAATCTTGCATGAAACATTTTAAACACATACATACAAATAAGTAAAATTTTTCTTACCTAAGGGTAAAGCTCTCATTTACCTAAATCGATGTCTATTGATTTATGGATGATGTTTGTGTCTTTACATATTACATCAGCTTGGACAGATTCCTTGGCTTTTCTTACTAGGTTCACTGCTTTGCCTTGGAAGGTAATATACTTTGTTCAAATACATCCCGAAGGTAACAGCAAAGCTGCTCAAACATGCATGTCATTTGCTCTTCCCACTCAGTATTTAAAACAGTACCTCTGTTTTAGATGCTCGTGCAATTTAAATCAGACATGCAGATAAGTTCAGAAATACTGACCTGCATGGAAGGATGGACCACATGGCAAATTCAAGTCTGTTTGTAGCCCAGACAAAAGTTTGGCCTTGAATTTCATGGAAAGGTTATTAGAATGTCAGCTTGTCACATCTTATTAACAGCAATAATAACAACTCACACTTCTGAACGCAAATACCATCTGCATATTCTAAAGGTCTGAGCAAACATTAACACACCAGCCCTAGAAAAACAAACCATGACACTTTGCTTTAAAGATGGTGAGAAACTGAGGCAGGAAGAGCAAAAAGAATGGAGAAGGACTCCAGACAGTGCAGTGAGGTGGGAGCAAACAGGACAGAAAAGGGAGACCTTACAAGGGAACTGATTGGAGTGTGACTGGGGAAGGCTGTCTTGCTGTTTTGATGTGATATGTTTTTAAATCAGAACTAGATCTTGTGTTAAGCAGTGCTAACTTTAATGATACTACAGTGATATGCATAATCCTGTCCAGTTGCCCAGTAAATATAAGCAGAGAATGTGGAGAGAGTTTTTTGATCTGCTTCATTCTTTCCAAATACTGCAGATGTCCTTCGCTTTAAAAAAAAGGCGTGACCAAAAGCAAATCCAGCAATAACTTTCACTAACTTGACTCTAATTGAACTGTCGTGTGTGTAACCATTCTAGAGAAATGGTGATTCCTGCAATCAGCTGAAAAGAAAGAGGCTGCAGGAAAAATAAGCCTGAGACACAGATAAGAAGATTTTATTCAGCTTTATTTGACAAGTTTTATTACACTGAGAAAACATAACGTATCTAATCTCTTTGCAGCTGTTGCAGCCCTTCAGCCTTTATTACTTAAATCCTATTAGATATAAAATTGTTTCTATTTGTCAATGGCATGATATCTTCTTTTATTATTATTATTATTATCATCATCAGAGTCTTGCAAGTATGGCCATGAACGTAATTTCTGGTCCATCTTCTTACCAATAGTTAAGGTTACCCTGTGATATTCGCCTGTTTAAATGGCCTACTTTTTCAAAAGTCCTGGAGAGCTGTGTGTATTGTTAGTATACACACAGTGGCACTAAATAAAGCTCAGCAAGTAATGAAAAACTCTCCAGATGAACCAGTATAGCTAATTATTTCTATTATGGGTGCTGAAATTCCAGTCATGTTGGGCTCAGCAATATGCTTACCCATATGAAGACCTTGAAGCAAAGTCTTTCATCACTGTACACAGGTTTTTCAATTTGTTACTTGTAAAACTTCAATTCTTCATTTGTCACAGAGGGATGAAGGGCATCCTTTTTCTAACAGGAATTCCCATTATTGCAAATAAAGAACATTTGAAGTGCCTCTTTCTCTCAATGTCCCTAGGATAAACCATTCTATGATTCATCAGACCCTGACTTAGCAGAATGCAAGGGACATCCGCACCACAATGTCCCTTGGAAGTCTGGTAGCTCAGAAACAGGCATGACAGCACATCACCTGGCTGCACTTTCCATGCGGAATGCATACCTCGTTTCCACATGGACACCATTTCATTTTTGAGGCAAAAGATTTTAGTTTCTGGAAAAGTGATCTTTTAGCCTCAGTGCCAATGAACATTGTAACATGGCAATATCAAAATTCTTTTACAGCTCATTTTAACAAGTTGGTTTTGATGAGATGTTCTTGCAGCATCATCAGGTTAGTGGGGGAAAGAATAAGGGAAAGGTGTCTTGTCCACAAACTTCTGGCAGGGTAGAATGTACCATTAGCATCCCTCAGATGCCTGCTCTTGCCTGCTCTGGGAGCATGATATTCATCCCATTAAAAAGGGCATTTTCATGCTGAAGAAAATTAGTATTTGAGACTCCCTGGGCCATAAAAGTTTAACAAATGAATAAGACACCGATTCTGAATGCATAACAATAAGGAGGGGGAGCTGTTTTCTCTTTTGCCAATTGTTTTTTATTGTTATTGCAATCTCTTTCTTTTTATTAGTTTAATTTTCTTTTGTCTAATTTTGTTTTTATGAAGCAGATTCATCCCTGCTGTACCTCTGGTGGAATTTCAGGAGAGACAAAGACATCCTTTTGTGTCTTCAAGAGATAAAGAAAACATTAATCTCTTTCTCAAAGCTTTCATAGATACTATGGGCAATTTTACTGTAGCTTCTCTCTATTGACTGTAATAGTGATGGTCAAAAAGTGGCTCACGAGCAGTTCATGATCTGCTTGCTTATCAAATGTGTTGATTTTCTGACTGCATATTTTAGCATGCTGAAATGTGAAAGGCATTAATTTAGGATAGCAATATGTATGGAAATGAAGTGAAAAGTTCAAGAGCTGGGAGTTGTTGCCTCAAGCAGGAACAAGACACTGTATGGCAACTGCTCTTTGGGAAGTGAAAGCTTCTGTCTCTTGCAGTTTTTCTACTGCATAATGTGTAGCATTTTGCAAAAGAACTTTGTTGAGCCAGTTTCAACTGATTAGAAAGCTGGACAGCCTTTCAAGGTGGACAGCAGAGAATTGGGAAGCTGGATGAGATCACAGACATCAGAATGAACATAGCCAGCACCAATTGTATCTTCCAGGAGGCTAAAAAAAAAGATAGAGGCAAGGATAGGTAGGTATATGTTTTAGAGAGGTGAAAGTATATCACAGAAGTGAGAAAGAAAAATGCCATGATAGCCCTGATTTGTAAAGATGTGAATATATATTTGTGGAATTAAAAGTTTGGGGTGCTGGTTTTTAGGGATGCAGGTGCTGAAAATGAAGTGTGATGTAGGTCTCAGCCAAGTGGAGATTCCCCTAAATGGTGGGTTGTGGCATTCCACAAAACTGAGACTTTATCTCAGAGAATGTAGGTAAACACATGACAAATTTCACACACATGAAGACTCACATTTTAAGGGTGTCTTTTAGTGATAAACTGGATCACTGTCTGCATTTCTGAAAGTCACCTTTGATTCAGCTTTGGCAACAGGAAATCCTAGGGCTGACTACAGAAAACCGTGAAAATGTAGGTAAAACCTGAAGTGAATGTTGAAGGAGGCAGATCTCTTCAAAGCCCATCTAAAATTGGACTTGAAGAATGTCTTACAGTCTTATGCTATAATATAACACTAGTTATCAATCCAGTTTAGCAGCATCTGATCTCATTAGGCATTTGTATTTTTGATCCAAAAATTCCTAGGACAGTTTATTACCAAGCTTTGACCGTAGAGGCTGTTTGTGTGCTTTCCTCTCTGTGTACAAGGAAAGACTAGGGTACCCCTAAAGTACAAGGTAAGCCTCAACTTTACCACTGCCACCAACTTTACCTCAACTGCCACACCAAGAAGTCAGGTGCCTTCCCCTGGAGGGTATCCCACCACTGTGCTCCGAGGAAAGGAGACAGTCATCTAACACCCAGGGACAAATTCAACAATATGAGATACTCCAGTGTACAGGTGGAAGAATGTAATTCTCTAGTGCCATAGTCAGAGTACAGCATGTAGGAGGGGATATTGTAGGCAACAGAGTCATATAGGGTTGGGTTTTTTTAATTGTTTCTGTTTATTTGTATCTTTTTTATAAATCCAGCAAAAATGAACGTGAAGTACATTCACAATTTCTAGACCAACAGTCATGCTCTTGCTTGCTTTGCTCTCCATCCACTGGCAGCTGGGCTGTTTTGTGTTAGGCTGGTGCCTTTTATGCTTAGCAACCCTAGCGAGTGAAATCAAATAAATGTAACCCACTCACAATGACAGAGCTCATTATGAGCGGTTGCCACAACCAGAGAGTGTGTGGGTCTGAGGCCTGAAGCCCTCAATCTGTTATAAAAAGTAGACATTCTTCTACCAGCTCTTTAAGTGACTCAGATTTGCTAGTTTTTGTGCTCAGCTGCACGTACTAAAACTACTTTCCAATTAATAAGTGATGAGCTTTTATTAGAATCCTCCAGACTGGCCCCGTGTTTTTGAGCACACCTGAAATCTAATCATAAAAATAGCTCTATTCTGTATAGGTGAGTGCTGCAATAAAACCATGTCACAATCTAGGCCATAGGAAGTAGAAAATATCCAACAGTCTTCTTGATATTACAAAGAAGTATAGCAAGATTTTTTTGTCAATATTTTATAAAATTATGGAAACATATTGTGTATTAGGAGCAAGCAAATAAAAAATTTCATGCATTGGAGTATTATTCTTAGCATTATTAAAAAAACTACACATTTTTGATTTGATGTTTGATGCATTACTCAGAACAAATTTATCAGTCAACTTTTCAGAATCTTAAAAGTAAAATAAGTGAGCAATACTCCAAGGAAGCAACACAGTGTCAACCATCTGTAACTGGGACGTTAATTAATTATATGGTATTTAACACAGAAAAAATGCAGTCCAAGCATTAACTAACAAATCTTTGTAACATTTCTCTAAGACAGAGACTCTATCCTCAGTTAGAAGATAGAACATTAAAAAGAAACCAAAATCTTTATTGTTCTATAATAACTATGACCAAATGATTATGTTGTGTATCGTTCATTCCAGCTTGCTTACACAAAGCAAAATGCAAGAATTAGAAACGGTTTATGCAAAAAAAAAAAAAAAAGGAAAGAAAAAAATGAACAAACAAACAAAAAAGAACCTCAAAAACGTCATTTCTGAACAAAAAACTGCTTTTCTTCTAGCTCTGGGTTTAGGCTAGAAAATTCTGCCTGAAAGGAACATATGTTGTCAAAGATTATTAAAAGAATGGTGATATGACTTTACAGAAACTGGAGTGCCACTTCTGAAATGAACCAAATGCAGTCCGTCAAAATAACCTAATTAATTTAGTAAGATTTAATAGCAAATAATTTTACTCGTCTCTGGAGGATTTGCAAAACTAACAGGTGAGATTTAATTATACTGAACTAAGACTTACAGGAAAGAACCAGAGCCATCTCTACCTTGGGCAACTTAATCTGTTCATGAAGTATGTCTGAGATCTGGTTCCCATTAAAGCTACATCTAACACTGAGTATCTTCCTACAGACAAGTGTCTTCATACAGACACGACCAAAGTGGGTCATTTATGTATTAATATGAGTTATGGATATCTAAGGACTCTTCAAATCTATGCTTTGTGCAGCAGGGAATACTTGATCTTCCCCATTTATGTTATGACAATCTACTCAAGACTGCCATAAACCTCTGCAGACTTTTATTTTAAGTTAGTTTTCAGACAAAGCAACTCCTTGGCCTGACTCATCAGAGACCTACACCAGCTTTGGCATGGCAGAAAATACATGAGGAAATTAATAGTCTGGAATAGAAAGAGAAGCAGCAACACCCCTTTCAAGAATAGTTTGGATTTTGACTGTGTTAAATCTAATGCAAAACTATAGCTATTGCATCTGTCCACCAAATAACCAAAACAAACAAAACAAGCAAAGGCAGCAGGAAAATAAAATTGGCCAACAGTAAAATATCAGCTCAGTGATAGCTAAGAAAAGAAAATTATATCTCTCTGCTCTGTAATTCAGTCCTAATGAGCAGACTGTCTGAAGTAACTGGATATTAGATGAATATTTGATTACTCATCAATTAATCAAAAGCATGGGCATTTTCACTAATTTTCCAGCCAAAAGGGGTTGTGGACCTGTTACCATAAACACGCATGGTAATGTTATGCTCTGATTCAGCAAGAGGGATCTCACTGAACTCAGTGGAGAAAGGATTTGGCTAAGGCTCAAAATTATTATTTTGTGGTTTTGAAGTTTGCCAAACAAGAGAGGACTTTCTGGAAAAACACTGTGCTGTTTAATCTTCATTACTTCAGCAAAAACCAAGGGATTTGTTATCGCTCAATTAGACAATCACACAACCCCAATTTTGTTTCTGTTACATATGTATATGTGCGTGTGCATGTACCTATACATAATATATATCTGTGTTCCCTTTTTTTATCATTTTCTAATTTTTATTTTCATTTTTTTAATATCTCACAGAACGTCAGGCTTTTTATATTGGTCAGACTTCTCTGCTTTGCAGTGAATGGTGTCTGAATTTAGCCAGCTTTATAAACTGCTGTGCTCTTAATTAGATTCTCCAAGTTCAGTTCCATCAACATGTCAGCAAGGGGTTTTAACACTGGGGATGGTAGAATAAATTACTGATGCTTTAACTAACTTGTGTCTCTGGTACACTAGCTGTAGAAGGACAGCCAGGAAAAATATAACAAACCTAGATTATCCCACCATTTTTCAATGCTGAGAACCACACTGGCTTGGATTTCCATTTCACCTGTTCAGTCTGGCTTTTTTACATTTGTGATCCTCAATATGGAACACTGTGAATGCCTTGAGACATATATATTCCTAACCCCCTTTACAGGTAGAAGACAGACCCAGAGGGACTGAAGGCTTTTGAAATCTAACATTGGATTGTAAGGCGTTCCCCTCTGCTTCTTGTCACCGTTTTCACCCACAAACACTGTAAAGGACTATGTGCTTACAGGCTGGACACCAAATTCAGGAGTCAACATATTAGCTTTATCCTTGAAGCTGGGCTTACATCAGCATGCCAAAGGGAAGTTTTTAAAATGTGTTGGGCGTGTGTTTTTTCTTGCTGTCTACATACACCAGCGGAGACGGAGAGGCAGGGTACAGTGAGCACTGAGCACAGGAAGGCCAGTGCTGCACCACTTTGCTTCAGTGCACAGCAACCAGAGCTGCAAGGTCCACATTTTTTGATGACCAGGATGGTCCAGCTTTATCCAAAGATGTACTTACATTTTTTAAGTCTAATTTGATTCTGCACCTATCATGATAGCATAGGTAGCTACCTTGACTTGGTTTGCAAGCACACTGATATGCATGAAAATTTGGTGTCTATTAGATCATTGTGCAATGTTCACTGAGAATACGGTCCGCAATACAGATTTTAATCATATGAACACCATATTTCTTATATAATACACTATTGGATTTTCCACTTACACACAGGAAATATTATCTTTATTATTCTCCACAAAATCTTGCTGTTTTCTTACAGAAAATCAAGCTTTTATGACAAAGCTTTGATTTCTGGCTGAAGGCAGTCTCTCTCAGCTTTGCAACAGGGATAGAGCAACAAAATTAAAAACACTTTTCCCAGATTATTCCTTTCTGAGGGAATTTTTGCAAGCATATTTTATTCGTACAAGACAATATGAAGCAGTAAATGCAAGTGACTGAAATACATTGCTGCTCTAAAACTGTCTCTAAAACTAGAAATACAAACATACTTAATTTGCTTTATTTCTTTCATATTAACACAATTCCAGCATATTTTTGAGATGTAAGCAGATGAACTTGAGGGGCCAGTAGGAAGGAATGACTGTCAGGCTGAAGTCTGCATCCCTTCTTTACACACACATGTGCTTCTAGGAAACCTTCCCTGAAAAAGAATCAGATGATGAACTAAGAAGTGGACATACCAACAAGCGAGAAGAGAAAATAAATCCATGACATGAGCTATGCGTGGACACTTCCTGGCAGAGAGTAATAAAAAATATTTCTTTCAATGTGAGAAGCAATTATGGAGGGAGAATGAAAACTGGTAGGGTACTGACTGACCTTCGCTCATGGTAAATAGGAGGCTGGCGGTGATGTGTTTGCCACTGAGATTCAGTTCAATAAAGCAGTAAGGTAGAGGAAGGGATTTTTATTCCCCACTGCAGAAGAACCTGTTTGTAAATGGATCCCAAGGGCAAATATTCAAACTAGGAATAGAGCCTCTTGGATATAACATATTAAAGAACCCACACCCTTACAGAAATTTCACTGACAAAAAGTGCACTACCCAGCAGAAAGCATCTGCTTCTTCCATTGCACAATATGGCATTTTAACAGCAAGACTCTTATCAGTTTAAGATCCACAAGGAAAAAGCATTATATACACTTAACATTTCGGGAGGAACTGGTGTAATCAGATGATGACTGCTCAGATTTCAGCTTTTCTTCTCCTGAAGTTTTCAAAATAGTAACAATTCAGCAATCCCCAAATGACTGTCTCTCTCAGAAAGCAGGAATCAGAATTATGATAAGACCCCTTGTAAGTGCTTCATTTTGAAAGGGTCTGTCACTGACATAAGAAATACTTTGCCATTTTCTATCACAGCTATTTGCACTCTAGATATGTTTGGGTATAATTTCACTTCAGACCCTGCAGCGGATGTCAAGCAAATAGAATGTATCATCTGTGAATAGTTCCTTTATGTTCACCTCACCCACATTAACATTTAAATAATCTGGTCCCCTCACTGGGCTTGATGGGATCTTTCTGACTAATAACCAACTGTCTGAAAGCTTTCTCATTAGGTGAAAGGAGTTCCAATTACAGATACATCATTGAATATCCTCACATGTAGGTAAGTGCATTACCTAAGGGTGAAGTTCTGTAAAAAAGCAGTAGGTCAGTAACAGCCATCATCCAGTGACATAGGTTCAGCCCTGAAATTCCTATGTCATATCCTGAGGGTTGCTGGATTTGTCTTGGAAGTTTCTCCAGTTAAATGTGTCCCAGTTCTGACCCTGCTTAGTTTGCAAAGTCTGAGATCATCATTCAAGAAGCATAGCTTCTAGCATGGCTTCAGGCTTGTTGTGACTCAAAATGTCTTCAAGGAGGAGGGGAATTGAAAAAAAGGTCATTCATTGAACATCTTCACTAGGTTGTCATAAAGTCAAATTTGCAAACAAGTTTTCTTTAAATGTTGATGTTAATATGCAAGATGACTAATTAGCATTAAGATGTTTGGGTGACGTAAAGATGAAAACTCACCTAGTTGGCAACTTTTTGTTATTTTTTGCCTATATATAATAGTAGGCTTTCAAAGGTTGGTAAATGGAGACTGCTCAGAGCATCACCTCCCAAGGTGTGTTTAGTTTCTAAACTACAATATTTGGAGCGATGAAAGACATAGAGATATTTTTTTAAGGATTTGTCTAGTTTCCTCCCAAAGCTAGATAAATGAATTATTTCCACAATATCCTCCATCAAATATTTTAACAGCTTAACTACACATTGTGTGCAGAATCACACCATTTGTTTTGAACTTGGGCTTCACTGTTTTTATTTGTCACTCAATGCTCCTTTTCTTCCCTGTGCTTGTTCCTCAAGAAAACCTGTCTCTGATATCAGAAACAGCTGTTCAAGAATTTTCGGATTTGGTAGCACAAAGAGAGCCATTAAAATGCTGCATATGGGAAACTTGTCTCCTCCAGCCCTTTCAAGTTGCATGAACCCTGAAATTCAACCTTCACGGAGCAGGATGAACAATAGTCATGCAGCAGATGTGCATGCCCAGAGCAACAGTGGTGATGCTCAGGACTGTGACTTGTTTGGGAGCAGGAGAAAGGCTGCTGTGGAGTGGACATTTCTGAAATGTGGACTGACCTGCAGTGAGGTGGGATACAGGAGCCAAACATGCAGTTCTCTATTTCAGTGGAGGAGCAATTGTAGGACTGCACACTTGCAAGAGAAAGACAGGAAAGAAGTTTTGGAAAATGCTGTTTTGGAAAATGAATACAGAAGAGATAAACAGCAGGTACTTTCAGCAGTCTTTATACAGACATAGTCTGATGTCCCAGTCTTTCAGCTTGGTGGGCATAAAACACCCACTCTTCCAGCACTGAGTGCCAGACACTTCCTGTTGCTCACAGGACACTTCAGTTCACAGATCCTCATATGTCTTTCCCTGGGAGCCAAAATGTGTCTGTCATTCCCCCTTTCTTACAGATGGAGCCCAGAATGAACTACACATTTGTCATGTCCAGTGTGGATCACTGCAGTTCAGTGTCTGGCTCCACTTAGTTCAAACACATGGTTTGTCTCTTCCATATTTCAGAAGCTTTGTTTTCAGCTCTCTCCCTATCTCCTTCCATGATTTAGGGCTTTTGTACCATTCTGCAAAGCAACAAAAGGGTCTGATATTAACTGATTTAGCTACATGTGAGTGTAGTCAAGACTGCTGGGGTCCTTTGGGATGAAACGAATGAGGAAACATGGCACAGTGTGCGAGTGAGTTACAGGTGGTGGATACCCATGCTGAAGGGATGTGGGCACAGCAAAACTTCCGGAGAAAGGGGGAAGGAGACTGTTCACTTTTGAGGAAACATTAAAAAGTGTTCATCAGGTAATGAAAGCATTCCTTTTTACCATTATTATTACATACCAGCTTAAGATGACTATCCCTCCCTTTTCTTCCTCTCAGATCTCATTTTAATTAGGAAAAAAAGATAAAACCCACAAGGCAGTGTTGCTCTCACAATTTACTTTGACATCTTGTGACTTCCACTGTAGAGATTGACCAGATACAAAAATAAAATGAATGCAAATGTGACAGAAGACTCTGTCCCTAATTAAGTAAACTGATTACATAAGAAGAACAGTTTCTCATCACTCAGTACTTCCACATCGGTCCTGACTTTCCAGCCGACTGATGTCTGAGTACAGCACTGCCCTCTCCTGGTTACTCTCTGCTCTTCGGAGCCCTGCTGCAGCAGCTAAACCTGACGAGCGTCAGGGAAAAGGGAAACTTCACACAAATATGAATTTGTATTTATCAGGAGATGACCTGGCTCGGGCTGCACAAACTCACTCTCTATGCCTCTGCTCAACAACAATCCCAGAGGTGCTCCAGAAGGTCAGCAAAGAACAATTCCTATAGTCTCTGTACTTCTAGCAGAACCCTTTGGCTGCTTTTGCATCTCCTCCTACTGATGCTGGAACTTCCCTTCTCTGGGCTGAATTTCCTCGTGGGCCATGACTGCTCCTGGGAGAGCCTTGTTTCGCCTTAATGTGACGGTGGCTCACAGAAAGCCAACAACCAAACAACATCATTCTGCAAACAACCACCTTACCCAGCTAGCCACATGCACCACTGCTAGCATTTGTGAAATGCTAGCACATCATCACCCCTAATCAAAGGAAGCACCCTCCCAAATCAGTGATTCCAGACAATGGCAAGATGTACAGAATTTAGGATCCCCAACTGATGCCTGGTAAATGGCCTTCCTGTTGAAATGAGCCTTCTGTTTGTTTTGAATGTAACTTTTCACCATTAACCCACTTCAACTTCACTCCTCTGATTTCTAGGATGTGTCTTTAAGTAAGAAAAGATATTTTCAGAAACATTTTGTTACCTTCTGTCCTGGTCTGCTATCACATTATTCTCTGTTTTAAGATATCTGAGTTTAGGAAAAAAAAAAGATAAGAAACATTGGAGATGGTTTGAAAAACAACTCAGCAGCTGTTCAGCCAATGTGCACTGTGTACAAATGTTGGGGTTTATTTCTATGTTCTTCCAAAGCCTCAGTTTTCATCCAGTTTTATTGTCAAATGACAAACAACAAGGAACAGCCACAACACCCCACCTCCAGCTGTGATAATTAATAACCTGTCAAGACACAGATCTAGCTGTCTTAGGAAATCTAATGTCTGGCTAGAGGTGGTGAAAAACACTGAGAAACCAGGAAGAGGGAAAAATTCATGATTAAGAAGCTATGTGTGACGAGGGGAAAGAAAAACCTTCTTAGATAAAATAATACCTTTCTATAGGTATGCATTTTTAAATGGAGTTAAAACTTGTTCTAGGAGTCCATTTTCAGAGAACAAAATCCTTAGAGGAAGAGTTCTGTATAAATACAACCCGTTTCTATGACTTCCTATTCACTTGTAAAGGTTGCTTAAATATTTTTGTTCCTACAAAATTAATTCTTTTCAATTATAACTAAAGCTCTCTGAAGATTGTGGAAAGTCTTCCATTGATTTTGTCTGGCTTTAGATTTTGAATGAAATAGATTTTGTTCACTTGAATACTCATTTTACAAGAAGGTAAATAGAGTTAACCCCTTCAGTCTTACTCAAAGAGCAGATCCATCCCTTCAGCATTATGGAACATAAATCCCAGGATCCAGTCACACTGATGACCTCTACATGGGGGTAACAACAGATGCTCAATAGTCTACTTTACAAATATCAAAACAACAAAAAACCTGGATTTGTCTGGACAAAAACAGATTTGTCTTCTATCGCATGTCTTCAGAGCCAGATATGCCCATTTTATCCCCTGTCACCACCAGTCCATCAAAAGGGACTGATTCTAAAGTCTTGCTGTGGAAGCTCAAAGCTAGACCATCATTGGCAAACCATTCAAAATAATTCTGGGTGATGAGCTAAATTAGCCTGTGATGATACCTGTAGTACAACTAGAAAGCTAGGAAAAATATAACCAGATACTTCAGCAAAAACAACGTGACAAGTTTTCTTCCAGAAATGTTCCACAAGAAAAACAAAAGCACTTTTACTCACAGAAACACTAAGTTTGCAGGCAGCCTTTAAAGAAAAACATACACATGTTCATGCATATATACCTATGCAGAGAGATAGATAAATTGAAAAACCTTTCCTGCACATGAAAATCAAGTTGAAATAGATCTGTTATTTGAAATTTGTATCACTTGGGAGTTAAAGGCAGGCACACATGCGGGGAAGGAGCTTTTCAATTTTATATTGCAAAGCACCTAGCCCTCCAAGGAAATATGGGGAGAACACAGCAACTAATTGAAACTATCAGAGAGTTTTGATAAGGTAGGATGTGATTAGCAAACTGGAATTTAGCCAGAGCATCCTGGTCCACATTTTCACTCCTCTCTGCCTTCATTCTCTCAAAATGCCTGACCGTAATCTACCCCTATATAGCTGTAATGTTTTAACTCAGCTTTTCATTCCACTGAAAATAATTACATATGGAGAACACCTGTTAATTGACTGTGCTAATTTAAAAGGGGAAAAAAAAATCCAATTTAACTTTGCAACGTGTTCCCATTAAGATGATATTACAAGTTTTAATTAATATCTTAATTAGATACTATTATTCATAGTTCTATTCCAGTCATTGAGATCAGATCTTCATTGTGAAATTGCTTTTTTGACACAGATAAAATATGACTCCATAGGTATGGTACTTCTATTCTTAATGTAGATGTAGTTCAGATTTCAGATAATTGAAACCACTGACATGAATAAACTGGTGGGAATGGCAGTCCTTGTTTGCAGTTTGGTAGGGTACAAATTTATCCGGATGACAACTGCAACTAACATGTCCAAGAGGGTTTACAAACAGAACTAAATGCAAACAATTAATAGCATTATTTACTCAGACAGTGATATCTGCAGCGTGAACTTCACCCAGTGGTTACTCATCTGCAGCATTTGTTTTATGAACAAGTAGGTGAAACATTAATTTCTATCAGACTAAAACTTTTTACTATAATCTGTATTTTTATGACAGAGGTGCTATTCCTAATTTCAACACAGCTATAGAAAAGCAAAGTCAGGCTCCTTTTCCTCCCAATCACCTTCACTTACATGAACAGCATCCTTGATTTCCAAAGGATCCCCTCAAAAGTCAGTCATGCAAGCAAGGACTGCAGACTCCTTTTCTTGAAACATTAACCTTGCTGCCCTTACATAAGGGAATACTCCCCTTCTTATCTCCTAGAACCCAGACAGAGCCCTGCTGGTGTTTCCCACATTACCAAACAATGTTGGGCCAGAGAACAAATTCATATAAAGAGCCAGAGGCTGGCCTAGAAGATCTCACATGTTCCTGGATCCATCTGTGTGATTATACACCCTGGAAAGCAACAAAACCAGCCCGAACTGATCAGTAAGGTACAGAAAGAGCGTTTAGGGCATACTTTTCCGGGCAAAAACCAAGTAAATTGGAAAACTCTCCTTGACCCTGAGGTGAGTCTTTAAAAGAGGGGATGGAGTCTCCCTGCACCTGCTGCAGTGTCCATGTGTGGGATCCTTGAGGCAGCAGCTTGTCCTTGCTGTGCTCTTCCCGGGCATGCTTCATTTCCTGGTGTGGCACTGCGCATGGCCCGCTGCCGCAGGGGCATTAAACAAGCAGAAAAGACTCAATTTCCTTCTGTCAGGGCTTTCCATGCTGCTGACAAACAGCAGTCGACTGACATTTAAGTGGGAAAAGCTTGGCTTTGAAGCCTCAGATGATCCGTGCCCTATTGCTTCTCACTCACCGGCTTTGTTCACATAAACCAGACTGAAATGTGCTGCCAATCATAACAGAGGGGGAAAAAATCCTCAGTCGCATTAAGCCAGCTGGAGATGCTTATCCTGACCTGCTCTCAGAGAACATGAGGCGCTGGATCCATCCCTGTGGGAAGTGAGAGGATATTGACTCTTCATTTTGTTCCAGTGATTTCAAGAGGCTTAAATATAGTCTTCAGAATGTATAAAAGGCTTTTTATAGGTAAAAAATTGCTAGGTGTAGCCTTACCGGCCAAACTTAGCCCAAAACAAAATAACCAAATAAAAACTTAAAGTGTTCTCATTTTAATCACTATACCAACCACACAATTAAGCACACTAAACAACTCGCCTGGTTTCATTATTCTATTCCTTTCTCCTGAAAAAAACAATATTTAAAAAAAAAGAGAAATAAATTAAAAAAAAAAGCAAGAAGTTGAAGAACTTCCTAATTTACCTGGGCCACTCCAAAAAGGAAGGGAAAGAACAATGGAAATTCAAAATGGCAGAAGTTAGCATCCAAACAGTCCAGAAAGGCAAATTTTGCTTGATTTCATCCTGGAGCTTGGGGTGGATCCAAAAGGGGCATAATCTGCAAACAAAGTCCTCCAACTCAAAATTAAAATCCAAAATGCTCCTGAGCCCAGAAGACTTGAATCCTTTCATGCCTGCAGTTTTGTGACCTCCCTTGGTCACAAGACTCATGTCCTTGGGTAAATCTTCTCCCTTGGTACAGCAAAAGATGCTGGCAGCTTTTACTGACCACAGCAGAGTAGTGACAAACCACTGAAGTGATCCAGAATTTTCTCAGCCCAAATGGCCCTGGATTTCATTCATGTAGGTGCAGGCATGCTCTGCTCCAATCTCATCAGATCAAGTTTAATGCACACCAACAGGATCAGGGCCACACAAAATTTAACATGAGGACTTGAAAAGCATCAGTTAGACCTCAAAAGATATAAAATATATTTAGCATTCTTTTTATGTCCTCTGTCTGGTTTAGGCACCTTCAGAATTCATGTTTTCTAGCACATCTCCGCAACACAACGCTCACAAGCAATCTCTGGTTTTAAATGAGAGTGGAGGTTCAGGATACCTGCATAATTTCACAACTGAAACTATGGAAAGCAGTCATGACTATGCATGAGGATTTCATTTTGGGTTTATAAGGCAGATCCAATAGACCCAGGATGAATTTGCAGGTTTGTTTTTCTTCCCATCAGAATGACTGTTATAGTCAGAGTTTTCTGTAATGGAAAAATTGTTGTTTCCTGTTCATCACTTCCTCATCTAGGAGGAAAGATCCAAATAAACTCTGGCTCAGAGCAATTTCCACTATGCAGCCTTCAAATGGGAAGAAAGAATATAATGGAAACATTTGTGCACAGTACACAGAACTCCGTATCGCTCTTCCCAGCAACACTGAGAATTAGTTTGAAGAAGCATTGAGAAAAAGCATTTACCACACCTGGGGAAAGAGTTTTGTTGGGTTTTCTTGTTCTAGAGTTAAGAAAACCTTTATGTATCTTTATACTTCTGAGAAAAATTTTTTTCATCCTGAGCCCCTTAAATCAATTTAGCCTGTCAACTGTTCACAAACTTTTCCACTCCAAATAATAGCTGCATTTTGCTTTGGGAGCACCCTGGAAATATGAATGTTCAGCTGTCATCAACTCCTGGATTTCTTTTTTTTTTATCATTCTCTATTCAAACTTCTGCGCATGGTCAAATTTTCTCTATTTTCCACATTTACTTAACACATTCAGTCAACTGGCCTATGTTGTGTTTGGTTTTGTTTCCCCTTGGATCAGACTTCAAGAGGTCCCAAGATTACATTTCATTAATCCTGTATCTTAGAATGGAAAGTGCTTCATTTATATAATTAACCCTCTTGCAGAGGCAAATGCTTCTTTTTTCTCTAGAAAAAAAGAAAATACGGTGAAGATGTGTGTTAGAAGAACAGTCAGCCTTCAAAACATGAAAGGTTCTCCTGTTTGTTTGATGTCTCAATTCCTTGTTGGACTTTCTCAGATGAAATAGAAGAGGTTCTCATTATCATGTTGAGATGTCAGGTCTGAGAAAAAGGCTCTTGGGCTTCATGAAAAAATTCTGAGTGTCTAAACAGAGGGATTGGCTCATGAAAGTACCCCAGGCCCTCATTTGTGCTGATGTTCACAGATGCATAGGAGGAGCTAGGATTCAGGGAGAGGAACCTTGGTGATTTTCCCCAGAGCAGGTTTTCTAAATATTGAGCTTCACCTGCTGTTCAAAGCCTGCGTGCCTACTTCCATCTGTGATTAATAATCATGGATCTTTCTTGAGAGTACATAGCCCTTAATTAAAAATCAAACAGGATCTGAGAACAAACTTATTCCTTTCTTTCTAACCTGAACAAGCAGAGGAAGAGGGAATACCATTGGGACTAGCAGTTTTTAAGACAATAATTTAGGTATCAAAGCATCTGAGAACGGGATTGCCACATTTCATTCCCTTCCAGACCTTGACGAAATGTTACAGCTGTGCTATGCAGCTGGTCAGACTGGGCAATATCCATTATGGCCCTCTTCTTGCTTCAAAAGCCTGATTTTTTTCATTACAGCTGAAGCAACTGAAATTAACCCATTAGCTTTTCCACATTTGAGAAGCAAGTACTTAAGTCAAATTCTGAGGGTTAAAAAAATACTAAAAAAAAGCTGAAACACAAATATTAACAACCTTCTATTTGCCAAGCAGCTGTAGAATTGAGAAGGAGAAGAGGTTTTCTTTTTCTTAAAATGTTTTTGATTTTACTTTATGTTCAATGTAATTATGTTCTTTCAAATGCTATTTTAACTTTCCATTAAGTATGTGCAGAAATATTTAAGCAGAAACTAATTTTGTTATTCTTACAAATATGTCCTTTCCCTAGAGAATACTTCTTCATTCATCGGAATTTTTCTGTCTTCCTTTCTCCACTTTCTTTTGTCTTCTCTCAACACTATAACTTCTATTTACATTTGTGACTGCTGTATAATGAGGAAAGCATGCACAGATTCATGACAGTGAATGATTCAAACTCCCATATGTAAGAATCAAAAGTGATGATGTAAAACACAGAAATTTGTATTTTCAAAAATTTTTCATATAAACTGTCTGTGTGTGGTCTATCTGTGTGGTTTCTTAGAGCCTTAAAGCAGCACAGAAAGCAAAGGAATAATGTAGGTGATATTTGAGGGATTATTTTGCTGTTGCACAGAGAACTAGAAGACAACTTAGTTTGTACAAAATGAGCTAGTACACAGAGCTAATGGAAACATAAATAATAAATGAAACGTTATTTCTCTCTTCCTAGACAAAATATACTATGATTGAATAAACATATGGATCTGCTCTGTTAAGAAATAAGGTGCCATTCTTCCCCGCAATAATTTTCAAGCTAATAATTTCAGCTTGAATACCCAACCCCCAAACAAATTAATATAATTAATATTTATGCTTATTCAACAAAAAAAAAATTATTTAGCTCCTAAAAATTATTTTCTCCTTGAGATAATGCTTATCCAATGCTAAGATATGTTCATCAACCAATATGCATCAAAATTTAAAAACAAAATGAAACAGGAATTTCATCCCTTAATAAAGGAATAGAAATATTTTTATTGCCATAACCACTTCAAAATTCCATTTTTTTAGTGAACTCACAAACACATAAAGCAACCTCAAAATAATTTATTGGAAATACTTCCTATGATTCTGAAAGTATATTGACAAAGAGCAAAAACAATCATCATCACCATCATTACAACAACAATTCTGTCCTGTCAACGGTGAACCCTTGATTCTTTGACATAATTTATAGATCCAAACAATTAATTCAAAAAAGTGTGATCATTGTGCATTTTAAGAAGTGTTTTTCTGTTCTATTTGATGTCCCACTCAGAACTAAAAAAGTTGCTAATACTACAACCTGGAGTGCTGAAGTAGTTCTATAGTATTAGTGCCATTGCTGACCATCAAAGCATTTTGTTACACAAAGAGATATAAAAAGTCTTTCCCTCTTTTATTGGAGAGCTGCAGATAAAGGAAAATATTTTAAATGAGACATACTATCTGCACACTAGAGACTCTTGGAAGTATTTGTCTTACAAACTAATTTCTATATTTGCAGAGAAAGTAAATCCAAGGTGATTTCTTCACTATGGTCTATTGAGTGAAAAAAAATATAACACAGAAATAGTAAGATCATTTGTCATTTACATTTATTTTCAATACTAGTTTCATTTTCTATTTGAAGCAGGTTGACCTTGTAATCTCCATTTTGGGGAATTAGATGACTGAGAAGGTTTCTCAGCTATGTCAAGGAAAATTGCTCACACAGCTCAATCAAGAACCTTTGTTACAAAATGACATTAATATTCAGACCAGGCATTCCCTTCTGAGAGAGAGCACATTGTCTCAGGGGAGTTACAAGGCAAGATTCCTCTGCTTTTCCTTAATCCCAATACATGCCAAAATTTTCACTGAATGTAAAGCTAGAGAGTTTGGTGTAACTATATATGAGTGTTGGACCAGATGCGCTCCAGACATCCCTTCCAACCTCAGTCATTCTGTGGGGCTTTAAACTTACCCTAGCCTCAGAATAAACCATGTCCACTCATTTTTCTCCAAGCAGCAATGATCTGTGTACAAAGAAGGTTCATACCAAATATCTTTTGCCATGTTCTGCAGGAATGTGAAGGACACCACCAGCCCTGGGCACCACAGTCTCATGGGCAGCTTTTCACTTGTCAAGGATGGCTTTTCACTTGTCAAGAACTGAAATCATATTTGCAAGTGTAGGTAGCTTTACAGTGCTTCCTGGTAAGTATATTTTCACAAGGTCAGGCCTGATGTTTGCTTTTTCTGTAATTAAAGGGAAAGCTGAAAGATATGTATTTGTGAACTGGCTGAGAAATTTTTATGCACCATCTTTAATCTGCCACAGTTACATGTAGAGAAATGCAATGAAAGAGCACACTGCCCTCTGAGCTCTATGTTTGGGATTCAAACTTAATAGTAATTTGCATTCTTGTAGTGCCTAAGAATTTGACTAGTTTTAGAGACATGATTAAATCCAGGGTTGCAATCCCTTCTGAGCCTGAGACATTAACTGAAAAAAGCATGTGAGAGCATTCACTGTGGCTAAAATCCCCTTGCACCATATGGTTGCAGAAAATTATTACTGGTTAGGGCAGGTCTGGGTTTTATTCCTTGCTTTGATCAAACACATTTTAGTGATTTTGGTGGAGTCCTCAGTGTGGCAAATACCTTGCCTACACTTGCACACTGGTGGATTGCCATGCCTATGAACAACTTCTTTCGTTCACTTTTAATGTTGGGGGAGGAGTGGGAGGAAGATGCAAAGAAACAGAATTCTGCTTCATTTTTCATTGTCAATACTTGGGTAAAAAATGTAACAGATGCATTTGCAGCCGGAAAACAAGATACACATTCACAGATTTTCAGGCTGGAGCTGCAGAAATGGGAAGAGCAATAGGCTTGATCTCCTCTCTTGGAACACCATGTTTTGTTCCACTTAGTCACTAATTTATATTTAATAAAAGGCCCATGAATATACAATGATTTGATTGTCCAGATGGATCAGATGCCAGCTGATCCTCTCTGACAGGAAAGAGTCATTGACTATCATCCAAGCCTACTTTTTGCTACATGCTTTTGATTTTGTTTTCCTGCATCAAATAGGAATTTGTTCCTGCTCAGTTTGTGCAGTGTGCTCAGACGCTTTCAGATAAATCCTCTAATAATTTGATTAAGTAAATGCATAAACATATTGCAGAACCTGCAGGAATTTGCTTCAGGAGGTCAATATTTCCCCAGCTTAAGGCAGTGCATACGTACCAACCAGAAGAGCAGCACAGTGCCTTGAGAGGGAGAGACTCTGAGCCCTCACGTCTCTGAGATAATCAGGGAGAAGAAAGTGTCTTCAAGCAGCTATTTTCTTCCTTGGCCACTCCTCCCATGTCTGAAGATTATGATTAACATTACAACCACAGGAGATCTTGCAGTTTCCACTGCAGCAGCATGAACCATGCTGGGCAGCACCTTTGGGAACAAGGATTTGTTGTTTCAGTACTATCGAGGGACCGAGGAGCATTCTTCAGTGTCAGGTTAGTCCGTATTTGCTGCAAAGGCATAAGTATTACAGAGAAGAGAGCACATAGTGGTGCCATAAGTATGGCAGAAAAGGCTCCAGGGAATCAAATCATAGTCCTCATATCTCAGTGCATCTTATATGGTTCCTGTCAGGCAAGAGCCTTCATGTCTCACAAACATTAAATTGACTGAATCCTAGCAACACTCCTATGCAATATGGAGCCGTTATTCCTGTTTTATGAGTACCAGCAGGTGCTATGTAAGTCTCACAGAACATCAGATCTAGAGGTATATTTGAAATTAGACATCTAATTGTTGTTTATTTAGTTTGAAATGAACGGAAACTTGAACTGAACTCAATTTTTTTGGAGTTTCAATCCATTGCCTACCAGATCATCCTTTTTAACACTTATTTTATCTCAAACACACACAACTCACACCTATAGCTTTCTTCAGGACAAAGTAACTGATACCAAAAGAGAACACACTGGTATATGTAGTTATAGACATGACATTTCAGATATCCTGAAAACAAATGGCTGTCATACCGAACTTTCCATTTCACAAGGGAACAGTTTCATCTTCCATTTGTATATGAATCATGAAAACAGTATAATTGATGCAGGCCATATTTGGAGACTTGAATACCTTTAAGTCGCTTCTTTATCCTTGCTGTGCCTATGATGCAATTGCAAATTGCTTCTCTCCTTCGTTTCCCTATTTGTAATTAGAGGGCAGAGCAGATGGTAGTAGCTTACTTTAAAGTGATGTCTTTATTAAAACACTTCTCAGTATGCTGCCTAAAAATCATGCACAACAGCAAAGAAATTACTCTCCTTATGAGCAAATCTTACAAAGTTTTGCAGTTCATAGTAGAGAGACATCAGCAACTCAGAAACTCTGGGAGACCAATAGAAAATTCCAGAAACCAGCAATTGAACTGAATAGTGTCTCAGGAACATCACCTCCCGATGAGGACTTTGGAAATACTTTGTTGCCAGCCATGTGCGTATAAAAATTGGGAGTCAGAACATCATTCTTCAGAGCTTCTTGCTTCCAAATTTAGTAGTGGCTTAAGGCTTACATCTCTGAGCAGAGGCAAAAAGAGAGTAATATTTACTGCTTTGTGCTTTTACACCACTGACAAATGGTAAGATTTTTACACAGGTCAATGACAACCCAAAAATATCCAAACGATTCTCCCCTTCCAAATCATTGTGCTTGTGATAATGCTTCTAAGAAAAGCTATATTATATATAGAGAGATATATATATTATAAGACCACCATCCCCGAGGTCCTCACTCTGAACATATCCCCATACACCTCATGCTGGGTGCCTCTCCTTGCCCAGAGGCAGGGCACAGATCAGGGAGGTCAGGGAACTCAAAAAGAGGGTGACAATGTGCCAGATTGTTCACTCCTACAAAGACTAAAGTCATACTAGAATCAGGAATTTAATGATGATTCATACTGTGCCCAGGAGAAGAGTGAAAGCTCAGAGTTGCCTTTTGCAATATTGAAGTTCAAGGACAGAGTACAGGGAAGAGTGAAAGATAGTTCAACTCAGAGGTGGTTCCTCACTTACCCAGATTACACTGGTCAACATAATTCAGTGGTTCTTTCAAAGCACTCCTGCAGCAGGCTGACCAGAGCCTTCCCTTGGCTTTTCCCAGCACCTTCACTTTGATTTTATTTCACTTGAAAAGTACTGACCTTCTGATACCATCCTTTAGGGAGCACAAACTAATTACTGGCATTCTTTGGTAGGATTTACAAGTACAAAGTATAGGCTCCAGCTGTCTAACGGTGCTGAAAACTACACCACATGGTTGTCTTGGGGTACATAGAATGCAACATTCATTATCTTTATGAAACTTTAGGCAACATTGAGGACATCAGAAAAAGCATCCAAGAATGAAATCTTTTCATGCAAAGGGAGAAGAATTCTCCAGAGGTTCACATCTCTGAAATGTGTTTTCCTTGTACGTCTGTCTATCTGTGGATTGTTTTTGGCTTTCTGTACATGACACAGCTTCTCCTCCTTAACTCAGACCTGTGAGGGAGACAGAATTTCAAGGACTAATTTAGGAGTACAGTGAAATTATATTTTGTGGCACAATTTGATAGTAATTGGGTGATCAGTATACACTAGTGTCCTAATTTCAGTTATCACTGAGTATTCTTATTTCTCAGCGTACCTGAATTCTGCACTGGGTGAATTTTATTGCCTATTTTTGAGTTCATATTGATCACCTAAATCAACTAATGACAGTCAGTGCCATAAACAGAAGATGTATGTTTTCAGACCTGTTAAACATGTTTATTAGTTAAAAAAATAAATAAAACTGATAGAGTTTACATGTGGAGATTTATTGTACCTTTATTCTATACTTTCCACTTGATTGTTTAGCTAGAAAATTGTATTATCAGAATATAATTACAAGGGTTAAAATATCACCTCTCTTTGCTCAGAATAAGAACATAAGGTTCAAGAATTTTAATGAGGCATATCCTAAGAGTTTGCTTAAACTTCAGTTATGCATTTAAAAACTTCAGTGTTATCTTTATCACCTCCAGGTAAGCGTTATTTTAATAAACAAAAAAGGTAAAAGGGATGCTCTGATGACTGATTTTCAAGACTTTAAAAAAAAAACTTGCCTCATTATTTCAATTTGCTGCTTTTCCTCAATTGATCAGTCTTTTGTTCCCTTCTCGTTTGCTATTTTTTTAAAGTTTTTTAAGCATTCCTCTTTTCCTTCCTGTCACCTGCTATTAGTTGGGATTCACATTACTATCATGCAGTTTGAAAATGAGTTAGAGCTGGTGTAGCACAAAAGAAGAAAGTGAGCAGTTGCACTGCTTTTAAAACTTCAGTGTCAAAATCTGTGCCTGGTTCTCAGTTCTTTGGGATGCTAAACCCTATCACAATTGCTAATCTTACTGTAAAAAAGAATGGAAGTTTTATGCCAGCAAAACAGAACATGCCTGATAGATGTGTTAGCACTGTGCTTCAATAAGGAGGTGGTCTAATCAACCAAACAGAATGCAAGAGCTGCATGTCAAAAAAAAGGAACAACCACATATGCTCAGTAAATATTTAAGTGTTTCTTGGATGAGGGTCAAAGAGCTCAACAGGTGGAAAGAGGATGAACAGTGGGAATCTCTATCAGTAACCATGAAACCAACATTAAAGTGAACATTTTTCGAAGTCTCTGTCATAGTGTTATGTGGAACTGTTTTCTGGGTTTTGTTTTTTCCATCGGTATTCAGTGAGTAAACAGGAACTTTTCCTCTGTCGTCCTTTGGGGTTTTTTTTAACTTCACAGTAGAGACAATTCATAAGTAGACTAATTATGTCATTATAGTGTGATTTCAGTAAATCAATACAAACTCCTCCATTTATCATTGTGGATATAATCCATTTTAAGATGGTATCTAGCTGGACTGAATTGCAAAAGAATGGGTAGGGGTAAGAAAATAACTATTCTCCCTGCTACTCAAAAAGGTTTAAACAAGAAAGGTCTTTTATTGATCAGGCTGGTTTTTTCTCTGCTTGCTGCTCTGCTTCTTGCATAATGTAGTATGAGAAACCTGAACTGCACACATAACTGAAAGGCATAATTTGCCCTATTCAGTCCTATGGAAGGAATCAAGTCCATATTTTCAAATAGGAAATCATAAGAATTTCCTCTACCCAAAGAGTAACAAGCAATATGCTATGATAGAGAGGTAGGGAGCAGGATTGCTTTGGATTTTCAAGCCATTCCGGATAAATATGAAATAAAAACTAATAGAAGAGAATTAGGTTTTCAGATTAGATTGGTCATATTGTTCAAATAAAGAATTTCACTTAATCTGTTTATTATGGCAAGATTATTTTACCCTGAGGCCAGCGAGTACTCCTTTATATTGGAAACTGAAGTTTAATCAGTGTGTGACAAGAATCTAGTCATCTGGTGTATTTAATTGGACAGGTTTCCAGTGAACTGGCAGAAGAAGGATGCAGAGGCTTGTAGGAGGCAGGTGTCAGAAAGGACAGCTGGATAAATTGTTCTCTCTGCCTGGGGGGTTTCTGCATACGTACCAGAAACAAATCACTCATGAGGAACTGGCAAAACAAGGCACCCTTATGTAAGTGTTAGCTAAGAGAAACACTTCTCACTCCCCAATTTATTACAAAACAACACAGCCTCAAATATATGGTATGACAGAGGTGGCAGCAGGAGACTTAATTGTCATCATCTCAGGGCCCTGTATAAGACTCTCTTCAGTTTTTCTCAGCTGTCCATAGTTCATCAGATAGAGAACTTCACTTGGTGACATTAGCTACACACACATTCCTCTTTTTTTTTGGCAAGTAAGAAAGAAAGCACTGTGGCAAATAAATCTTAGTCTAAATACAGAGGCTTTTAGAAAAAAAAGGGTATTCTTCCCACTGTTCAGTGGGAGCCCAAGAGAGGAAATTCTTGGTAAAGCTGGAAGGTGAACCCCACTATCCTGAGCTTCAGTTCAGCATTTCAGCACAGAAGCCTTTTACCTTCAATGAAATAGTTTTGTAGCAATCTGCCCAGGCCAGTTTTTGGAAGAAGAATCAAGCTTCTAGTGTTCTCCCATGGCTCCAGTCACATGACCACTAAGATTTCCTTTAATGTTTTATAATGTCTTTATTTCATTGTATATGTTTTATCTCTAATTGCATTTGTGAATTGCTTTATGCATCCCAAGGTGCTTAGAAGACTGGAGGTTCCAATAAAATATAAGACAGTAAACCAGGAGAAATAATTACTTAAATATAGGATATAATAACTTGAAAAATCAAAGTAGAGAAACTGTAGAAATACAAGATGCAAAAATGCATTCCTTGTATATTTTTAGGCTGAATCATCAGAGGAGGGGTAAATTGGGAAAACTGAAACAAATTTCTGTTTGATCCATCATATTAGAAATAATATCAGAGAACTTCTAGATTCATTGCTGCAATGCAGACACAGGTTTAAGCACAATAAAGCTGGGAAGAGTGGCTAGTACATTTATCCTGCTAAACTGCATAAAATGGAAGGAATATCACTGCCGATAAACATGATATGAGAAATACGGAACAAAGAGGGACTAGAAGAAAATGCCACTAAAGAAGGCAAGAAAACATGTATTTAGCCTTGCATGTAATGAAGACTGACCTGACGTTTGAGTTAATAGAAAATGACAGCATAACGAACTGCACATATTCATTTTTTCAGCCTGCAACATTATCCTCATGACTTTTTCCATATTATGCTTACAAAGTAAGGCCAAGCATCCCTGAGAACATGGAGGAGAGACAATGTGGGAACATCAGGTTATGCTGACAGCGGGAGCAGGCTGTAGTGCTCTAACCTCCAGGACTAAACTGAGTCAATCTCTTACAGCAGTGGTGCTATTGGAGGGACTGGACTTCTAGGTACAGACAAAAGAGGAAGTTTGGATCTTAAAATCTTTAAGCTTCTCTCAGCAGAACATATTTGTACTGTGCCAATTTTCCCTTTTGCATGGAATTGGCTGAAACAAACGAAAGTTACCCAGTAAATACTTTTCCTGTCTCCACTGACCCCACTCCAAGCTTCAGTTTCTCCAAAATGCATATTCCACCTCCCTGATGTTTCTATGAGGATCAACACTGTAGGTGAAACTGTGAAATACTGATTTACAGCAAAGTTACAAAAGTAAGTATATCATCCATAAGTATAAACAAACCAGTCTGGGGAAGGAACATGGAGGGGCAGAGAGGAGTAGCAGGAGGGAAGTCTGTAGGATCCCCTGGTCATCACAATCCACTGCTTTAGACCAGCAGCAAGAGCCAAGGAAAAGATTCATGCAAATATCTGACAGAAGAGACATTGGGATGCTGCTGAACCATATCTCCAAATATAACACGTGAAATACTAATTTTATTTCAAGAAAGGAAATACAAGCTAAGTATTTTTCATTCCAAACATGAGACTAATTTTCTTAATGTGTGTGGGGGTTTTTTAGATGATGAATTTTATTTTAATGTATCTTAATTTAAGTGGAAATATTGCTGTACTATACAGACATCCCTGAAACCAACTACCAGGCCTCTTTATATGCATAAAGGGAAAGAACCAAGTGTTTTCTTTCAAAGTCAAGAAGGGTGACTCATTATAAGAGTAAATTGAAAGGTAATTTTGTGAAGTCTTCATCCTGGAAGGTGCTTAGCACCTTTAATTCTTACAAGCATCAAAGAGAAAACCAACATCTTCCCAATAGATTAACTGTCTTACAGTATTGCTCTAAAACCAGCAAAAATGCTCTCTGATAAGCCTGAACCATGGTACAATATACCCTGTTTTAGTGTGATCACTATTTCATCTTGTCTCTGCTTACCACAAATCTCTAAAATTTGAGACTTTCAGAGGGAATTTGCATTGACATCACCAGGGTGATTACAAACCTTCAGGACAGACCAGCAGTGTAATGAAATAAATGGTAGATCCTTTATCAGAGAAAGCAGATGCCTCACAGCTGGGCTTCTTAGAAGAAAGATTATAGGTCTTAAAATGGAAGTGGAAGATGTTTTTCAGGTCGAGGCCACTACCAACTCCTCAAAGAATTATTTTAGAAAAAAAAAAAAAGGAGAAGAATTTTTCAAGATGAATACAGGAACTGCACAGTCCATGTCTCCCCTGAGGGGTTTACAGTGGTCAAATGCCATAGATGTGTCTAAACTGCAATGCTGAGGGAAGATTTGAGGATTTGATTAAGTGCAATTTTTTTTAATGCCTCTGCAAAACACATGTACAAAATACCTTTCAGCCCTGAAGCATCCCTACTGCACAGACCGTAAGAATTGCAGGAGGCAAAAGGCAAAGGAGAATCAAACCCAAGGTCTGCCATTAAATAACATTTGAAGACTTTATTTTTTGAGATATTTAAAATTTACATGGACAAAGCCCTGAGTAACTTGACCTAGTTAGTTGGATCTGTTTGAGATGAAGCAGGGTGAAGAACACAACTTCCACAGGCACATTCCTACTTAAATTTTTTCATGGTAATGAAACATCTGCATTTTAGCCTGTACTTTACTAATGAAGAGTCAAAAAGTTTGTAGCTCCAGCAATCTGCTTTATTAAAAGACTTGTGTCAGGAATATCATGGATAAAATAGAATAATTTTCTTTTATTTTTTTCCTTTTTTTTTTTTTATTTTCACCATTAGATGCACACCACATCTCCTGATCTCCCCACAAAAACAGGTTTCCTATGTTTGCCAGGGAGTTTACTTCTGAGGGTCAAACTGGTGCCTGATAAATATACTCAAATCCACCCAAAGGTGGGAAAACTGACTGCCAGGGTGTCAGAGACACCCAAGTGGCTGATTATGATTGTTTCTCCCTCTGATTGTTTCTAAAAAGAGAGTTTCATTTAACTGGGAAAAATACCACTAATAAGAATGATGCTGCGGTTGCTACACGTAGGAAATCCTCTTCTGAGGCCACATTTAAGCACTTAATTTAGGAAGGAGGAAAAGAAAATATAAACAGTATTTATAATTTATTCTGTTTCATTCATTAAGTGACTCCATTCTTAGGGTCTTCTGTGCTAAGTTATCTGCAAATGCTTTGCACTGGTCTCAGCTACCACCCCAGCTGTATGAGACTGCACGTATTAAACTGAAAAGGCTTATTCAATTTTCCTTTATATTTCAGAAACACTTCTCAATAAAATAAAAGGTCAAATTAGCACTTTTTCCATGTCAATGACTGTATATTAAAGGTGCCATAGAAATGACCCAATAGACTCACAGTCAAAAGAGAATCAGGTCCTTGAGAATATTGCAACTCATTGACAAACTCACTGCGATCATCTAAGTTCACTTGTGTCTAGAGTTCTCCAGAACTTACTGTCTTAAATAAAGACACTAAATCTTATTTTGCTGGAAATCTTGATGCTTTTTCAGACACTGATACTTATTTTGGGCCTGAAATTGAAACTAACATTTTTCAATTCCTTTAAATAACAGATGACTGATTACAAGCCTAGAACTTTACCTCTGTTATTTATGGAGACTATCCTTTCTCAAACAGCAAAACAAGAATGCGAAGGTTAGTTACATAAATAACAAGAAAACTTCCTCATTGAAGTTCTATACATTTAAAATTTGAATTGCTTTGCTGCCAACACCTAATGCGTAAAGTTTCTGCTAATGTGTTGGTTGGCAAAGGACCAACACCCTTGAATTTGTAACATCTAAAACTATACATCTAAAGATTACAGGGATAGCTGGTCTTATCTCTGTCTAGATGATAGTAAATTCTGCTTGGTGAAATTTTCAGAGGTATCATCAATGAGTACAAAGATCTTTGAGATGTCAACTGACATCATTAGAAAAGAGAAAAAGACACGTTAAGCTGGACAGATCCTTTCAAATTTGTAACTTAGTAGGACACATAATAGCTTTCACTTCTGTCTGCTATTCTGATCAGAATAACATTGCTTTCTTTTTATATATTATAGAATACTGTCTTGTAAACAGATCAAATGGGAAAAGAGATAAAAGGAGAAAAACATGCAGATTGCTTTCAAAGTATATATCTGTAAGTGTTTTGAATCTGTTTTTATCAGTTTTAATTATTTGTCGTTATTCATTTTTGGATAATGGTGGCTGTTTTACAAAACAAACAAGAAAACACCATAAAAAAACTCCCCAAAAAACCCCAAAAGAACCAAATCAAATAAACCTGTGTATCACTCCCTAGTGTGAGAGATAAGAAAGAAAGGAGTCTGAACAAGTATTAAAGATTGTCAAAAGCTTTAGCTCAAAAGCTGATGATGAAATAGCTACTAACATGAAATGACCTAGGATAGTATATAAACTATATAAAGTCCATCCCAGTCCTTTGAACAAGCTAACGCCTCTAAAAGCAAAGTCTCTGACATACATTATGGTCTGTACTTCAACTAAATGATGCCTTAAGATTTTTTTTATGAAATCACCTCCTCCAATGCCTCATTTTTAACATCATTTCATATTTAGGTTGGAGAAGCCCCATTAAAATCACTAGGAGGAACTCAAAATTAATTCAAGGAAATCATTTCCATCTGAAGCACAATTCCATGCAGATACCTACAGAAAATCCTTTCTGATGG
Organism: Sclerurus mexicanus; assembly: GCA_013396755.1. Taxonomy (NCBI): domain Eukaryota; kingdom Metazoa; phylum Chordata; class Aves; order Passeriformes; family Furnariidae; genus Sclerurus; species Sclerurus mexicanus. The sequence continues at coordinate 2,000,180 of VWZF01002605.1, read as the reverse complement.
CAGATCATGTAAGGTCCTTTCCATCAGAAACTGGTGGCCTCATTGCATTTGTGATTTATGGCACACTATAACCATGAACTGTTGGGTTTCTTTGCACAAGATATTTGTGAGAGTCTGAATGCTCTTAGAAAGGTTAGGACGACATGAACTGTGAAATATTCTCTTCTTTGAAAGTGGTGCCTGCTCTGAATTTCCTGGATAGAAATATGAGATACACACATAAACACAATGATGCCAGTGCCTTTGGAAAGATCAGAATGAGTACACCTATATTAATCAATAGAGAGTTCACATGAAGGTAATCTCCCACACTCTCATGAATTGTCAGACTTACACACAACTGCTTTGCATATGCTGAGAACTGTCACTGTCCAACAGAAGTACTAGAGGAAGATGATGCATTGCTAGGTATGCAAGCACTTTGGAAAAATGGAAATCTAAATCTTAGATGAATTTTCAAAGTGGAAAACAGAGAATGAGAGCTATGAATCTCAGACAACACATTTTCAAAACCATGCTGCAAATCTCAAATCCTGATCTCACCACCTTGTTCCTCTGCACCAAAATCCTCCTGCCTGTTTTGTCACTCTGAAATATGCACTACAGAGTACTGGAGAGACTCTGTACTTCGTTCAGGGTGCACAAGCCCATGTCCCCCTTGGTCTCAATGTTCCTGCAGGCTGCAGCACTTGTTCTCCCTGGACTGGAATATGGTATCTTTTTGGGATTTATTTATAAAAGTCCAGGAAATTATGGAACATATGTGAAACAATATCATGAGAATTCTAAAAGCACATCTTTGGTTTTGCTTCAATGCACAGGCATATCAATGCATTTTCAGCAGCATAATGCAACGGCTTCTTTTAACCACGTGCCAACGCATTTCGTCTTCAACAACTCCTCTGTATCAATTGAATCCACATAATTTAATACTGAGAAGTTATACTGCTTTCACCATTCTATCCTGCAATGCCTCCTTTCCTTGATCCCCAAAAGAAAATATGTCATAGGTGTGTACTTACTGTAATTTTTGATCTATTACATAGAGCAAGTGAAACTTTTCATACTTATAGTTGTTCTCCTATCTTTTAACCATGATACGGCATGGTACATGAGTCTGGTAAATGGAAAAAATGCATGTACTGGTGACTGCACATCTGGTTTTGTATAAAAAATAGATGGTTTGACAACATGCTTCAGAAATAATCTCCCTGATTTAATCTTAGAGTTGTCACTGCTTTTAAATTCAGATGCATATTTGGTTTTTACCTCCTCTAAAGATCTCTGATATTAAAATACCAATGTAAGTCTAATTAGTTAAATGTTTATGTCTATACAAGTGAAAGGCATTTGGAAAAGCAATAAGTTCTTAGGTCATATGGAAAATCAAATAACCCTTATTCAAATACTAGAGGTTACAAACAGATATTAAGCATGTACACATTCAGTAGGAGATGAACCACAGTGGATGTTATGGTCTGATATATCAAACTTCTTAGGCATAGTAAAGTAACAGTGACCCCACAGAAAAAGTGACAATAATGTAAAAAAAAAAAAAAAGAGAAAAAAAAAAGAAAATCAGAAGTCATGCTCATTTTGAATTCCAGAAAACTTTTTAGTAACATTGATCTTTGTTTTCCAATTAAATGGGTTTCCATGGATTTCAAGATTCATAAACAAATGGAATTGTTTTACAAATTTTAAAAAAATGGGATCTCCCATTGACATAGAGAGCTCTGCTACCACTTTTAAGGGTTGAAGGCACAAGGACAAATCACAGTCTTGACTTTTATCTTCTTTCATTACTAGAAAGCAAGTCTGGCACGTGGTTGATAATTCACCTTGGCTAAAATTAAATTTAGGGAAGCCAAAGGACTGCTGGGGTGTTCCAGTTTCACCAGTTCCCCAATAAACTCTGTCACAGTACCTTCCTAACAAAGGAATCTCTTCTTGTAGCATTTGCAATGAAATGCACAAGCTACTTTTTCAAAGATTAATGCAGCTAAGAAATCATCTACCCTAAATTTATAGCAAAAACAAAGAATACCATAAGCAACTTGGACAAAGAGCAGGTTCTGCACATTTTCTTTCTATAGGCATATATTTCCAATTAGGTATAATGGCAATAATGAAAAAGATTAATTTAAGAAAGTTGTTATTCTTGATAGATCAGAAACTCCTCAGAGCAGGGAAATTCTTTAAACTGTTTTGGGACTTGTTCAGGGAAACACAAATATTTACTGGCACAAAGACAAAATTTGACCATCTTGAATGAACAACAAGCAGAGGGGAGTTCACTTGCTAAGTAAGTGAATAAAGTGCTAAGTAAATATGGTGAATACTGGAGTCTTTGATGATAAAATCACAAACTAGGTAACTGGTGTTGTGACATTATGTTATTCATGCTTTACAGTTCCCTAAGAGAAGCAACTTCTTTTACTGAGTGGATACTAATTTCAAGTGGAGGCAACAAAACAGGAGGTCAGTGCAAGTCCTGAAACTTCAGACGTAGATTCTGCAATGCTATGAGTTATCATTATCCCACTGAACTATACTGATTTCCATCAAGTGAGCATATGATTCATACAGGATACCAGCTGAACTTTCATAAAGTGCAATTTCTTAAATAAGATACATTTATTTGTGTTACCTCCATTGATCTTTCATTGGGTCCATAGTAATGATACAGATCATTCAATAACACAAAAAACTTAATTCTATATGGCTTTGCTATTACATGTATTCACTCACGTATTTTTTCAGGTTACAAAAATCATCTGAAAACATCTGTCTTCCATCAGAACAGGCAGACTGCCTTGCCAACTTTAATCTCTGGTCTTTCTTTACTGTTGCAAGTCATTAATCAGGTACTTCCATCATTGTAACTAATGGCGACCCTATCTATAATCATCATCTATGGCTCTTTGAGAGCTTGCTATCCACCAGTGTCAGTGCTTCTTAGACAGGTTATAAAAATGTGCCACCCTAAATGCCACACACACATTAATCACTTGACAAGCTTTTGCTGCTACAGTTTCACAAACTCTAGTTGCAGCTATGCATTTTTTACACAGAGCGGTATTAATTGTAATAATAGTAAGACACTGCTCAAAAAAATCTGAGATAAAGGAAATTAAAAGATAAGTGAGATTGCAGTATCACTTTTTCCTCAGCAGTCTGAACACAATGAATATTCCCCTTGCGATTCTCGCTGTGCAAGAGAAGAGGAAGGCAAACAAACACTTAATCTTGATAAGTCAAACCGGTAATAGATTCATAGATTTGAGGCTAGGAGGGATCATTAGTTCATCAAGTTTTCCTTCCCATCTAAATGCCAGAGATTGTTACTTTTACTGTGTTACCTTCGATGAGCTGAAAAGGAAAAAAAGGACCCTGATTTTTAACTAAAACTCATTTTTTATCAATACACATCCAGTCTTTACTTGAAGAAAGGTTGCTAGCTTTGCTAAGATACAAAGAAATAGCACAGACCATCAAAAATTAAATTTCAACATGTGCCACACAATATTTCTGTATTGTCAGGTTCTGTTTCCCTGCACAGTTTCTGTAGGTATGTACACACCTTAACCCTTTCTGCCCTGCAGCAAGCTAGTTTGCCATTCCTCTCTCCCACCCCTCTCTATCTCTGTCTGGCATTTACTCTTCTTTGCCTCCACACAAGTAATTTTCTGTCCAAGAAATCTGTGGATATGTGGTGGGAAAATACGTGGGTTGGTAAGGAGGGGGTCGTGCAAACAACATTCCTGTCTGGTGCATGATCATTTGCCTGCTACTCTCAAGGTGGTTTTGTTTGCACCTGACAGTTTCCTTTCCAAAACTTTACACTTTCAGAACAATGCAACATTTAATTATTTCAAAACAATAAAGGTTTATAGAACAGATCATCAAAAACCCTGTTAATAAACCTTGTCTGCAGACTCCAAATCTACAAAACCTGCAATTTCCTCTGGTAGTTTCTTCCAATAGATAAAACTCTGTCATTGTGACTTATTTATTTCTCAATTTCTATTAGAATTGGAGTGGAATTAATTCCCTGCTGTTCTTATTAGTTGGAGGCTTTTCTCTCCTAGAATAAATATCAAACTTCAACACTATCAGCATTATTTTTAGCTTTTAAAAAATAGCTTTGGGAAAAGAAGGACTCCATTCACCTCTCATAGTTTCAGTATCTTCCTTCTCCCTTATTTCTTCTGTGAAAAAAACATGGGGAAGGAAAGCAGAGGTGAAATACAAAATAAAATGGGAGAAAAAAAATGAGCTCTGGTATTACTGTTTGAAATCAGCTTCAAAGTCCAGAAGAAAATACGTGGTGGATACACAGACACACACACATATACACAGACTTCAAAAATTCTTCTTCCTACAGAAAAAAAATGTTCAAAAATCTTTTGGTTTTAGCTCTGAAATCCTGTGAAATTTCTACTGCCATTTCAGTGGGGTTGGTGGTGCACCTATATATCACTCAGTACCCTTATCACTGAATCTCCTCTGGCTGCCCTCAATACACAACTCCACGTCTATTTATCTTGGCCAGCAAGAACATTCTCAGCTCTGCTGCTTCTTATCTGTCTCTGTCCCTTATCCATCACCCTTATAGCAGACTGAGACCCCACTTGCCATCCTCTCCCACCACATATATTTTGTTTCCATCTCCCCTTTCATATGGCACACCTACACTTAACTACTTTGGCAGTGTTCAAACTGTTTTTAGAGCAGGAAGCACATGTCTTAGAAAGCTTGTTTCATTGATTTATTAGGTGAATTTGAGGAAGAACCTAAATTCACTGCTCTAACAATTTATGGGAAGAGTTAGGCATCCAAGCACACAGCAAAGGGAAAGCTTTACAGTCTTGCTGGGAAAGTCACCTCCCTCCACATGTTTTCCATAGCTGGTGCCACACTGGAAGGTAGGATAACACTAGTGGAGAGAGATGGCTTCATCGTGGAAAGATTGGACAGGGAGGACACAAAAGGACTCTGAGCTTTAGCACTCACAGGGCTGGTTGCCCCCAACTCTGCATTTTGCTTCCTATTTGATTTGCCCATTTAAATTATAGAGCATCTAATCAGGTCTAATTGTCACTGAAGACTTGTTCTGTACAGGTCCATCTAGGTTAAACAAACAAAGAAGTCTGAATTCAACAAAATTTAATTCTGTTGACTTCCAAAGTGAATTAGGTTAAACCAATTTAAAATGGCTTTAATCCTTTTTGATAGTATCAATCACAATCTTAATTCAGATTAGTAATATACTTCAAAATTAACAGGTTTACTTGTTCTCAAAGACTGATCTCAGTACTGACAAGCCCTTATTAATTTACTGGCAATACTAGTCCAGTGAAATATTAATAATGACACAAGTTATGCCAGTTCCTGAATCCAATTTTTTTCAGGAAATGTTATTTTCTCTGAAGAGCTCAGATTTAGTCAGAATCAGTTTTCCTGATTAAACTAGCACAAGAGAAGGTACTATATAAGAGTATTTCTAAATAATTATTCATCTTAAATAGGATGCCACATTCATAAAACATATAAAGACAGAGTTCGGTATGTAAGGGGAAAAAATATGACATTTTTACAAAAAAATACTTGAAAATATAGAAATGCTATTGATTGTAAAAACATATTTCAAAATTATGAGAAGCATGTATATTAACTGCCACTATTGCTATCTTCATACTGTTATGAAGGCATGCAGCACAAAAATAATGTCTAGTCTGCAGCATTCAAGTTTATATCCAGTTGTTGCTACAGTCCTTGCTTGTCTGATTGAATGGTTATGGGGTTTGAATCCAGAAAGCAATCAGTTGACACTAATATGACAAGAGCGAAAGTCCTTTCAATTACTAAATAGCTGGGCCAACTTTTAACACCACGCAGTGTTGTTGAGTCATGTGTTCATTAATTTATGTTTCAGTAATATATTAAAGACATTTTCCATTTACTTCTGAGCCAGATGCTCAACTCTCTGACTCAGTCAGCAGAAATCGGGCCATCCAGGAAAGCAAGGAAGCTGAGAAAACCTGAACTCAGGAGGAGCTGAAAAGGGCCATTTATTCATTGCTACTGTGTGTTTGGTAAGACCAGCCTCTGTGCTAACCAAGACTTGCTCTTTGAATGTAAAATAAATAGGGATCATTCTCACAAGAAACAGCAGCCATCCCACTACATACATACAAGATTTAAATAGTATGAAACACTTCATTTAACCTTTATGTGATTTTCTTCACACTGACAGCCAAACTGGATTTGTAAGATTATTAAGATTTGCAGAAAGATTAGAGGATTAAAAAATAAAATGTAATGAAACCCTGCCTTCTCCTGAAAATCTCATTGTTTCAAATTTCTATTTTCATGTCAAACTGGCAAGAAAGCAAATAGCATCTCAGGAACCTGAAGAAAAACCCAGTGTGATAAAAGCTGTCTGCTAAAATGTGACATTTCAAAAAGGAATTAATTTTAAAATACCTCCTACGTAGAATTACTTTTCCCATTATTTCATAACTTATATATTACTGACATACAATTTCAAGATATGATACAGCAATATATGTTTAATGAATAAAGTAGTGGAAGCCTTCTATGAGTGTATATAAAACTATTAAAGGAAGCTGCTGCATAGAACAGAATGAAAAATCTTTTTCTAATGTAGAGATCAAACTAAGTCATCTATGCAGAAACAAAATAAATTATTTTTCTGAAAAAATCTTGATAATTGAGATTTTTCTGAAAATACATCTTATGCAAGTCTCATTCTTAATGAAAAATAATTTGAGAGAAAGTATCTAACCAAAGCACCTCACAATGTCCTTTTCTGTCAAAACAAGAACCCTGAATTTAAGCTACTTTTAGGAAGAATTCATGGAACTAAACATATATCAGCCTGTTCTTAGAAAGATAAAAATGTTATTTCTCCTTGGACTCCATTTACATCATCATAGGATTTACTCCTATAAAATATCCTAAAAAGAATATGCACCATATCCTATCAGTTGACTTTCTGGTCCTCAAGGTCAAATTTAATTGGTGTAGAAAGACACTTATATTAACTCTATTACTGTTTGTGTTTATGCCAAAGTGAAGTTGCCTGCATGGAATTTATTAGAGGATTAAGTCACTGATAGCTGAACGTTCATCTTAGAGGAATTGAAAGATATTAGATTTAGAGTAGACTTTATGGTAATTTATTAACTGAATGAATAACTTGCATGTCTACTTATTTTGAATAACTGCATAAAATTTCACTCTAATTAATGGAATAAATTAGTTCTGTGTTGTCTAAACAACCTTTATTTTTCTATTAACATTTTGTCTTATAACATTATATGCTTAATCATATTGCTGAGAAGCAAAAAGTTGAAAATGTTTTAAAGAAGATGAGGAATGATGAGACTGAGTGATGATACAAGGAAGCCCCTTGTATAGACTTTGTGGTACAGTGCAGTGCTATATCTTTACTATAAAACACAATGTGCTCTAAGGCTGCCACTTCCCAGATGCTATGTGGATCTTGGAGAGGAAAAGAGGGAGATTTCTTTTAGAGGGCAGAAACCTCAGCCATAAAGATCTTCAAATCATGTCCCAGAATATTTATTTCTCAGTTTTAGAAAGTATCAGAGGGAAGGTTGCATCTCCAGGAAAGCTGAAAATACTTGTTTTTTAGTGAAATAAATCCTTTTCCAGTGAAAAGTGGGAAATACCATAACATGGCAGGGATTCAAGTCTGGATTATGAATTGCAGGTCTGAAAAATGGCATAACATAGAGAAACCTTAAAACAAAATAGCAAAGTTTGGCCACAGTAAGAATGAAAGGCAATCTTGGCCCCAATCAGAACAAACCCTTTTTTAGTGAGAAAGAAAAAGGCCAGTTTTTTTATGAAACACCACTTTGTCGGAACAGCTATTCCATTGCAAATCAGAATAATTTTCTTCTTATTTGCCCCATGCTAAGGACTTTGAATCACCTCAGTAGCTTGCAAGACAAAGCTTGTTAACTGAGATCAGAACCAAAAGGTGTAAAAATATGTATTAAACTGCTCTACACAAGAACAACTGCTTTTCTTTTTAAACTAGTTCTGCAATGAGTAGCACTGTCCTTGGCTCTGTAGATTCAAAGACCATTTAAATAAAAATAACAATAAAATCTGTTTCTTTCATGTAGGATTTCTCTCTAATCTAGATTTGTGAGGCTTTCCTACTCAATTTCTGTGTGGGGTTTCTTTGTACTTTTTTTTTAATAATTCTATTTAGCATCTGAGCTTCATTTTTCCTCCCGGTTTTTTAATGACGAAAATTGAAAACTAATTTCATTTCATTCCCAAGTTATTTTCATGTTTATAATAATTTTCATTTCAATTCCAAAGAATGACTCATTCAAACCCTGAGCACCTACAGTTTTTTATTTCTAAGTAAGCTATATTTTAAAATCATAATAATTGTCTATCACACACTCTTCAATCTACAAATATGATGCAGCATTTCCCTTCTGAATTTTAATTAAACATTGTGATTGAAAATAAGGAAAAAAAGTACCCATTTTCAGGAGGACACTAATCACTGGAAAATTAGAAGTATGAATATATCAGCTTAAGAACTGATACTTGGCATCATAGCAAGAACAGTGGTTAAGAATCAGAATGGATTACTGGCCTTAGATTAACCTGAAATGCAAAAACCTGCCATTTCCCAGAGCTTGTAAGGCTTGTTATGTTATTTATTCTAGTGAAACCACAATGTCCATTTTTGATGGTGAGCCAAGCAAAGTCATAAAAAGTGCCAAGCAGAAAACATACATAAAGTGCCCCCACCAATAACTTCCTATTTCCACCTGAACTTGATTTACATAGGCAATAGAATTGGACCCAAAAAATGTTGACCTCACACAGAGCAATGTAAAAAAAAAAAAAAAGGTCCTAAAACATCCAAGCATATTGGTATACCCTGATAATTTACTCCAGTAGTTTCCCACCTGCAACCATATCTGTTAAGATTTCAATGCCTAAATAGACACAGAGGACAAAATTCTCTTCCCTTAGATTTCTCTTTCATAAGTGCTGCACAGAAACAGTTTCAGCTGATCAAACAGTAGCTGAGCACAGACTGGACTTATTCATCAAAACTAAAATGCAAAAAATCTTTCTTTTTGACAACATAAAAGCATTAGACATCTCTCTTCAGTCACTACCAGTGCTGCTTCAGTAGCTGGATTTCTGAAGGTCTTCCCAGTCCTTCCATCAACAAACACTTAAGAAATAGCCAGCCTACTTTTTTAGGTGGAATTTAAGGAACTGTATTAGAAATCAGTAAGATCTCTAAATTAATTTCAAGTAGTTATTTTGTAGTTTCAAAGCCATGCCTGTTTCTGGTACTTCAACCCCTACTTCTTTGGCTTGTGTTGCACTGCAAAATGACTGACACTCATTACTATAGGAGGTAAACCCTAAGTATCCAGTACAGGTAAAAAACAAAAACCTTACCAACTGACAGAAGCCAAAAGAACAAAAGCTTCTGAGTTCCCAATTGACTTACTATTGATTAGAATTTACAGTAAAGAATTACAGAGCATGGAGGTCCTTCTGTGGTTGTTAATCACCTTCTACCTCAAGAGAAGATCATCCATGGTAGGAAGCTTCATTCAGCACAGCCTTCCAGACTGGCATTCTCAGGAAGCCAAAACTGAAGTTACCAGGGGCAGTTGACTTGGTGATGTGCCCAAAACAAACAGCTTGAGATCTGCCTCTGTGAACTGAGTGCTTCTGGGATGTTGGCTTCTTTCTAAACGTACATCCAACATCTTCATGATTAGGTCATAACCAGTCTTCCTGAGAGTTCAGATTTATCCTTCCAAAGCATAGATTTCATTGGATACTGTACAGATATACCACATGATCTTAGTTAGAAGGCCATGCAATTAATGATGAGTTAGTTAATTAATGGTGGAAGCTGCAGCAGGTGGCAATTCTACTCCAGCTGGTTTAGCCACCTGCTATCAGCTCCATGTTAGCCTGGCTGCCCTGTACCTAGCACTTGAAGAGTAATCTCAAATTGCAATTAAGGAGATGTCCTTTATCTGCAGTCCCTTTATGGGAGAGAAGGGTATGAAACAGCACTCTAGATTCCAAAACACTTCTTTTTACAGAAACACTGTAAATTTTCCATTAGCACTTCAATGAGAGAAAAAATATCCTCTATCAGCCTGTTGCACTTATATCAATAAATGTGTAATTTTCACATAGGCATTTCCTTTCATAGAAGTGCATATACATATGAATAGTGATGCTATGTATATCTGGGAAAAAGAGAATTGGGGGAAAAAAAATCCTTTTCTGCCCACAGTATGAACCAATTAAGTAGTAAAGCCTGCATAGAAGGTCTATGTCATCAGTAATAGTCTCTCTGATCCATCTGATGGACAAGTTTACTTCTCAAAAATTAAGAGTTAAGATCATAGGTTCATTCATACATAGACACATCTCTTATCTCTAAGTTTGCTGTGAAAATGATTGCCCTGAAAATTCTTCTCTAGAGCCATAATGTCCTTCTGAACTGTGGATCAGAAACAACGGGAAACCTACAGAAATGCAAAAGACATAACTAGATCTCTGGACTCAAAAGAAGGAAACAAAAACTCAGTTAATTCATTTTGTAGATATGAAGTAATTCTTTAAACAGTCACAGTCAACTGGAATGATGATGTGTGAGATGATGAAAAAAAAAAAAATCAGCAAAATACCACTCATAAAACCAATCTTGTCTCCTAATTACCCCTTCGTTCCAAAGATGTTATTTCAACAAAAATTCTGAACTATGATATACCCTATCCCTCATCAAAAGGTCTTTGAATATTTACTGATCACCTCTTCTTTTGACATGCTGTAGAAGTAATTGAACATTTATTACTTGTCTTTGAAGTTGCTGGACTAGGTACTTAAGAGGTCAGAGCCAGCCACCCATCACATATAAGGATTAGTTTGTGCTGGTTCATCATGAAAAGAATACGATAAAAGAATAATTCAAACACAGATTGGGTGTTTTGTATTGTTGGGTTTTTTTCTTGCTTATCTGTAAATGAAAATTTATTTTAAACATTAGCAACTTTTTTTTATTTTCCCAAATGGGAAATTTTTCTTCTGAGAAGCATCCTCCATCTCCTCATAGGCAAAAAGGATCCAAAAGAGATAGGATTTAAAAGTATAAAAAATATAAAGGTGTATCACATTGCAGCTAGGGTTTACCTCCCTCCCATTTCATTTTGTTCAAAAGTCAATTTTTTGAGAAGCAGTAGAACATATATTCATCAGCTTGGAAATGAGAAAGCAACTACTGAGGTCACACTTTTTTTTTTTTGAGCACTGAGTGTCACTTAAAAAAAAATAAAATCTACAAGAAGCGCATATTTTGCCCTGAAGTGAGCACATATATTTTAAAAATCCATCAATTTTTATATATAAAGATTCCAGATAACATAGATCTCACTGCATTTTTAGATATTCTTTTCCAATAGACAGCTATCCCTCATTGTGAAAACTGCATGCCCTATTTCTAATAAGTCTGTCGCTGCCTTCTCTTCCAGATATTGGATTTCATTATGCCTTTTTCTGATAAATTGAAAATCCTTCTGTCACCATTATTTAAATTTTCATTGCTGAGGAATCCCTTTCTATCTCACGTGCTCTTTAGCTGGAAAGTATTGCATAGATGGGAGGGAGAAAATGGCAATAACTGCTTACTGCACTGCATGACAGCTCATCCTGGCCGAACTTAAATGTCCAGCTACTAGAAAACCACATTAATAAAAAGGCAGACCTTGAAAGGGCAGCCATTTCAGTAATGATATGGTAATTACTAAGCTAAGTACTTGTAGGGAGGAAGTAGTATCCAAATTTTATGAAAGCATGAGATCTTGTCAGATTCCCCTAAAGTTAAAAGTTAGAGCATTCTACTTGAACTTGCTGTAGACTGATGAGGTTTTATTTCTTGATATCTGTAAGAATATATATTTATTGCAATTTGTCACATTTTATTATCTCTCAATAGCATAAAGCCCATACACTATTAAGTCTCTATCAGATATTTCAATGTTTATTTTATAATGTGATCATATATACTATCAAAGAAATCCCAGAGATTTAGAGAAAGTTATTACTAGGTTGAGAAAAAAAATTGTTTTTCTTAGATTAACTCTTCACTGGATCATTATGATTCACCATCATCAACAATTTTCTCCCTCAAGAAAGAGCAAACAAAACCTATTTCAAATTTTAATTGCAGCCCCAGTGTATTGTGATCCTCTAACTGCCTTATCAACTGCAAAATGCTGATATGCATTTGATAGAAAATAAATGGATTATAAATGGAAAATAGATGGATTATATTGATAGTAAATTTAAAATGAGATGGCTAGAATTGCCCACAGTTCTTTGCTGACAGGCTGAAAGTGGAAGAAAATGGTAGTGTAATGTCAACAGTTATTCAGTATGACAAATTAAAAATTGGTTTTTTATTTGACATTGCTCAGAAGCCTTTGAGTTCGAGACTTAAGACAGTTATTAAGAGACTTATGCACATTAAGCCATAGAGCTGGCAAATATGGATGCCTGCCATAGATGCTTCTGAAGCAGAGACACAGCTACACTGCATGCCGAATTTCAATGGGAAAATGCCCTTAATAAGCCCCAAGAGTTTGCCTGTACTCTCTCCAGGGTGTGAAAGGAGTTTTAGAGAATTAATGGAACCATAGGCACAGGACTCCAGAAGGTGAAGTTGACACATGTGAATTGCACTGAAGGACAGAAGAGTGAGAGTTCTAGTAATCAGCAATATTAATTGTTTAATTGCAGTCACACACACAGCATGAGGGCCAAGAAAAGAGAGACAAATACCATGGGGACACTCTGTGAGATATAGTAGGAAGAATTCAAGTCCTGCTGACGTCCTCAAGCTCAAAAGCATTGAACTTCTGGACCAAATCATTCTCCATAGACTTCCTAACCTAACAGGTCCTACGGACAGTGATGGCAGCAGGATGCCACCTCCTTACACAAACCTTGCCTCCTAAGCCAGCACAGTTCATGCCGTTGTGCTAGCTGTCCATTTATCTGGCTTTAATAGTTTTTCTTCCTAAGGGCAAATGTCAATCAGAAAAAACCCAAGATAATTTTCTACACTTCTGTCAAATAGTTAGATGGTTGATCAACATATCTTTTCTGATTTACTTTTATTTGAAAAAAAGACAGATCACACTCAGTCCTTACATATTTAAAAGGCATAAACTAGTTTGGCCACCGAGGCATGCACAGTAGCTTGCCAATCTGTACATTTGTAGTTCTTAATCAGCCAAAAAATATTCTGGTTTAGTCCATAAGATATGGGAGAACAGAAAAAGTACTTTACTGATGTGGTAAGCTGGAATGACTGTGGTGGAGAGACAGGGGACATATGAAATAAATATATAGGAAACTAGGGTTCATGTGTTCAGATGCCCACTATTGTGATTTTGGGTTACAATATACTTTAGAGTTTCACAAAGTTGAATGTCAGAAGGAAATATTCCTGGTTATTACTGGACATTGTATGCTACCCGAGCACTAAGTGATCAATCTAATAGCTTAGATATTACTAAAGTGTACTGAAGGCTAAATTCCTGTATTTCACAGAAGATCCGAAAAACTACACTCACGCCCAAAGCTGCTGCAGTGGCTTGGAGTTCACAAAGAGATATGTCAAAATTGTTTGCTCATAAAAAATTACTCAGTGTTAAAAAAGAGGACAGACTATGTGGAAGTGCTGAAAGGCCTTATGATTGCTTCAACAATAAAACAGTGGTCTTTAAGGAGTGAGATGTTCAGCATAACTGCTCAGATCCTCAGATCCCTATTTAACTGCTGCACTACAGCTCTGCGTCAGCCTAGTTCTGGTTTAGGTGCTCCCCAGATCCAGCTGAGTAGCAGCTGGCTGCTCAGGCACTCAGTTAAAATAACAAGGTCCCTACTCTTTCCAGCCAAAGTTACTCTTGTAATTGCAGGTATAGCCCAAATTCCTTGTTCTCATATGGACAAATTAAAAATGGTTAAGACATCATTATTCCAAGATAAACCTTGTTAAGTCTGTGACCTATCAACTGGGTAATTCAGATCACTCTTCAAAATGGCTTTTTCTTCTTTTTTTTGTTACACTGTCAGTCATGGCGCTGTCCTTTGCTATTTCACAAAGAATAAAACGAGAGACGAAAGAGGAAAGAATATAGAAATACTATATCTTAAAAGAGATGTGAAAGGAGTGAGGTTGCTATTCTCAAGTATCTCAGGGGAAAGTGAAGTGTACCCTGTAATTTTGGAGAAAACACTGAAAGGGAAGCTGAACAGATTTGGATGAAGGAAAGGAAGCTTCTTGTATTGTACAGAGCTAATCAAAAGCCCAAACTCCTGTGATCTGCAACCTCTGTAGTTTGTTATAAACTGATAAAAAACAGCTATCTGACAACTGCAAGAGAAGAAACTTACCTAGGCAATATATAGTTGATTGAGGAGCATTTTGTATCAAAGAGTCATGAGGTGAGATTCACCAGTTGCTTGCTATGCATAGGAAATGTGGTCACTATGTTCATTAATTCCTGAACACTCTTTATTTTAATGCTAAAAGTGGTGCGACATTTAGGTCACCTTTAGTCTGAAGTTGGCATTTGCCTTGCAATTAGATTAATGAACACTCAGGGAAAGCTCAACAAATGCCAGAATCCAGTGAAATTGAAAACACTTGGGTGTCCATTACAAGTCTACATTTCATCAGGAAGAAGTGACTGGTTTGTTGGCGGCCATAGGAGATTGTGTGGGCTGGTCTAATTTTCCTTGGCTTTACTCCAAAGATTTAGCAGTCTTCCCACACTCCTTTCCTATACTCATGTAACAACAAAATCTTCACACCTTGGAAGGTATCTCCTGTCTGAAGAGACTTACGAGAACAATCTTGCTCCAAGGTCTATGATCCTGATTGTAACATGGGAAAGGAACTGGTCAAAGAGAAAAAAAGAAACCTAAAAAAGCCAACAAACAAACAAACAAAAAAACTCATACAAACACCAACAAACTTGCCTTCTTGAAAACAGGAGAGATATAGCTCTTCCTTGTAAGTAGGAATACAAGGGCTAACACAATATCAGTCTGGGGGTGGGATCATGCAGCCTCATGGCCAACCCACATAGCAAAATGTCAAAGAACACCCAGCATTAAAGTGCTACTGAAGACGGAAGCCAGAGATATATTTCCTCCCTCTTTCCCAGTAAACCCAGGACTGTGTATGCTAATTAATAGTCCTTATGATCTGAGACTGAGAGGTATTAATCTCCGTGTAGACTGTGCTATCATAAAGTACAAGGTCATACTCATAGAGATTAATGTCAAGACTGTCTGATCTATGCTGATGTCTCATAAGTTAGAAAAAATAGAGGGGAAAGACCCAATGTGCATTTTTCAATAAGAGGATGATGCGAAGCAATTAATTTGATGTGATCATGAAAAAGCAAAAGCACTGTTAGGATCTAAAAGATGAGGTAGTTCCAGTAGTGATACAAGATTACTAATGACATTGTACAAGGCTCCATCCAGAACACTGCACATAAGTCTGGCCACCTATGTTGGAGAGAACTTTGCTCAAATGGTAACAGATGAAGAGACTGGCTACTAGGATACCCAAGAGAACTTAAAAACCATTGTAGAGACTAAAAGAACTCACCTTGATTAGCCAGGAAAGCAGAGGGCATACAGCTTTCTTCAGATACAGTTAAGGACTGAAAGATAAAAGAATGTGGAAAGCTCAAGGTCACTACTGTCAAGTGAATAAAGCAGCACAGCTTAGCCCTGATGAAAAGTGGAGAGAAAGCCTGCAAGCATGAAAAGTTCTGCAACAGCCTGCTTGAAAAAAGCAACAAGGAAGAGCTCACTCATTTTAAGATGGGAAATAGTCCTTTAGTGAGAGGAATCCCAAAAAAATGAAACTGTAGTTCCTGCCCAATTCTACATTACTGCAAAGCTTTATAGACTGATGACTTTCACCTATTTCTGAACAATAGATTTGAAAATATTTGGAGAGTGGGCAAAGCCACAGGAAGCCTTATTTGTCTAGCCCACCATAGTAAAAACAATTCATGAGACTGAAAAACTTTCTACAGAACTCAATAAAAGACATTGAGCAAAGCAGATGAAAAGAAAGCAGCTTGCTCAAAGGACAGAGAACACAACTGGTAATCAGAGTTGCTGGTTCCAATTAGGTCCACCTTATCAACTTGTTCAAGAGAATTAGAGAAATTACTTTTTTATGTATTTAATGTCTTTTTGTAAAACAACTTCAGTGATATCATTCAGTCCTAGTACAAGTTATGACTAACACTAATATGTTGGGACTAGGACATATCTTACAAAATAATCTTAGAACAAAGAATGGTTTCTTGTCATTCCCACCATTTACTCATACTTTTTTTCTTCTTCTGAGAGAGCTAAGAAAAAGAGTTTTAAGAGTTCAAAATCAGATCAATATCTTCAATGTAATGATAATTAAGCCATGCTTCACTTTGTTATTCTATTTTTAAATTCATGATATGATATATTATTACATGTTTTTAAAATACATTGTACTAGGAGAAGAAGTGGATTTTATTCTTTTACCTTTTGATAATTATTTGAAAACTAAAGAGATTATATAAATGGTATAGTTCCCTAAAAAAGCAAATATACTGGACTTAGTGGCACAGGTCTCTTTCAGTGTCATGTTCCAAGAATGACAAGTTTGTGTGCCGATGTGGCTTTTGTGCTGTGATGTGAAAGCCCTTGAAATGAAAAGTGCTATCTACTCTAAAGTAAGTGACAACAAGTGGAATGAGCCCATTTTTATTAGATGATTTCTAAAACTGATATGGGAAATATTTGATATATGTTTACTTAAGTTTTTCCAAAGACTTAATCCACATTTTCCTGGTTTCCTTTGTGTCTATCTGAAGAGTCAATAATCTTTTCTTCAGCCCACCAAACTCTTACTCTTTCCTTAAAGACAACTGTTTCAGTATTACTATATTGAGCTTGAATAGTTAAATGGCATCCAAGGATTCTTAAAAAAAAAATAATAAAAAGGCTTTGCTAAAAGATTATATATCTGCTGTACACTACATATTATACATAAAACTCTACGTCTTTTAATCAAAATACGACAAAGAGGGCACATCCAAATTGATATAAGGACAACGTAATCCTACAGGCTGTCAGAATCAGAAATACAGAATATAAATTTTAAAGACAGGAAAGCAAACATACTCAATGTGAGAAAGGTTACTGCTGAAAGGACTAATCTGACTTTCTAGAAGAGAATGGAAAACATATTACATGTTGACCTTACAGTGTGTCACCAGTTGTTTTTCAGAAAGAATGTAACAAGTCCTAACACTCTTTATGCTTTTCAGTAGCAAAACTCATCTCAAAACACCTAGCTTGTCATCTTTGCCCTTTACATACAAAGCTTCTAGGTGAATATACTTATCGCTACAGACTTCCGCACTGCTTTTGGCTAAGAAGTCAACAAAAAATTCATGTCACCTTAGCTTTTTTTCTTCTTTTTGAGGGCTTTGAGACATTTTTCTTTACACAAGACTCCACTTAGTTTCACATTTAGAAAGCAAATTTTGCACCTGCGAATTCAGATGTGCTGGAAGTTTGCTTTATGATTAGTACCTACAAACAAAATTGATCTGCTTTATCAGTAACAGGTGCAACCACAAGTTGCTCTTAATTTTCAGTATATGTGGATTTACAGTTAGTCTTCAAATAACAAGTCTACTAAAGAAAGAGTATTACATCAAACAGCATTCCAGACAGCTTGTGTTCCAGCTGTGTCGTCTTTATTTACCAGACCCCATACCTAACTTTCAGCTTGTATAACATCCTGAGAAACCCACAGACAGAATAAAGAAAAGCATGTGTGTTTATCTTTGCAGCTAGCCTGTAAAACACAGATATAATTTTACAGATAAAAGTCATTTCTGCCTGAAGAGAGTGGTTAAATTCTAATCTTCTGGTTTAAGAAAGAAGAGGCTGGGTGACTTGCAATTTAGTTCTGGTTTGCCTAAGCACTGTATCTAATGTTAATTGAAAGAGTAGATATTATTTGACAACGCTGCAGGAAATCTGGCTGGATTCCAGGGAAAGAGGGGGATGATTGAGCTGTTTGTTTTGCATGAGCTACTCTGAATAAAATACCCAGCTTAATCCAGATGACTTTTCACTCGTACTGATTGATAATCCAAAAATGGCCAGAACACCATGAGGGAAAAGCCATTCTGCTATTTCAGAGTTAGCACCTGTATTTTCCTTCAATGAAAAGTAGTTGAGAGACGTTTTGTATTTCTAAACAAGTGAGAAACAGCAAGTAATTAGGAAATTACATTCTATTTGTCATTATTGATTAATATCTCCAGGCCAATCCTGCCATAAAACTCTACATACATAATGCAAGCAGGTCCAAATAAGGATGCAGGAATCTGACACTCAGCTAGCAATTCAGAACAGAAACACCCTAAGAGAAAGACTTGCAAACCACCAAATTAACATGACTGGAAGCTACAGTTCTTAAAAGTAGCATTTTTCTGTGCCTTTGCATTTTGGATATTGTTGCTACAGGTAATAAGATCTGCAGAGAAGATGATGGAGAACATCAATTCACTAAGACTACTTGGTAAAAGCATTTCCTTTTATCTTAAAACTTTTCTACGATGCTGAGAAAAGTGAAGGAGTAGCTGATACGTATTGCTCTTAGATACTTCATCAGCCTTTAGTAGTGTGCTATCCAAGCTCCTCTGATGTTTTAGAAAATTTATCATTGTAATGTCCTTGCAGGTTAAAGAACTGTTATCAGCCCTCTTGGAACAAATAAAGCAGACAGAAAAACAAATTTTGTATCAAATGAGACTGTGCTGAAACTAGGAATAAAACCTAAATTTCCTTAGCCAAACCTCAGCATGTTAACCTCTGACTAGATTTCAAGTTCAAAAGAACTTTCTTATCAGCGCTCCTATGTCAAAACCAGGCTCGGATCACAGAGTATTCACAGCCACCACAGATGGACTACTTTGGGATACACTGAAAATGATTATATTTAGAAAGAAAATGGTGACAAGCAAGTTTTGCCACACTAATATTTCTCATATCATCAGCAAGTACACTTGGACAGAACTAGCTGGACACGTATTGAAAAAAACATGTCCCTGTAACCAGGTATTGTAATGACTACAAAATATGACCCTCAGAGGGGAGAAAATTAAACCAAAACAAAGTATTTATTTATTAATTTATTAGTACAAAATCAACAAAAGAATTAAGGTGACATGAATTTAGGAGAATAATTCTGAAAATTTTCAAACTTCATATTGTCTCAAAACTCACTTGATAAAATAATGGGAGAAAAATACCACAATCAAGTTCCACTAGATATTGCTCACTAAAAAAGTCTGGAAAACTAGATGGGAGAGAATGAAAGAATCATTTTTTTTTTCCTTATTCATATTCTAAGATGATGTCAAGGCATTTTCTACTGTCTATTTTTGAAAAGTTTGAATTAAAGACAACTTAGGAGTGACCAGCAACAAAATTCTTAATATAAACTGTTTACCAGACTCTCAGAATTGCTTACTTTTATTTTGAAAAAGATAGAATGAATTTCAGGGCCACACAACCACATGTTAAGTATGAATAGTTTTAGCAGAGCTGAGGGACTGAGTTATTGAATAGCTCATTAGAAGGACACACACTGAAGAGTAAAGGTTATAAAAAGACACATCCAAACTTGCTAGCAGTTGCTTTCAAGAGAAATTTCTAGTGAAAAGGTCACTGAAGAACCTGACTTCTCCCTTGCTCCAAATTACCATGCAATAGTGCAGTACCATACCTGAATTACAGGAGGTATTAACAATAATAAAATTAGAACAGTTAGGAAAAGTTAATAAAAATCAAAGAAGCAGCAAGGTCAATGCTTTATTTTTGGTTTTCTAGAAAAGGTCGAACAAGGAATATTGGATGAATAACACTACATACATATTACCATAAATTATGTTGTAAATATATGCACATATCTATGCAGACATACACATATATAATAGTGCATAAATGCCTTGTTCTTATCTATAGCATTCTTTTCTACATATTGAGGGGGAAAAGTCAATAATCCATTGATTTACAAATGCAAGGATATCCCAGTATCTCAATCCCACTGATATTCAACAATTCACTGTGATGTAAAAGGAGAGGAATGTAGTGGTGAACAAAGTCTTAGGTTCACTCTTTTTTACATAAATGACTACAGCAAATCTACTTTCTGCAAGCTAGGCAGCTGGAATACCTAACCATTTGAAGCCCAAGTATCTCATTATCTTTAGTTTAGCTCCTTGTAAAAATAAACAACATATTTGACCTGTCTGGGTTCATAACCCAGGCTGTCCTCAGGTCCTCAGTGTAGGTCTAGGGTACAGGTTGCTCCATTGCTTTCCATGTTCTTCACTTGGATCTATAATAGATCACAACACAAAGTTTTTGCAAAGTTCAGATTTATGACCACTGATTAGCTAAACTTCACCCACCTATCCATGCCTCATCCTCCCAGTGAAGAACTGGACCATTCTTTGATATTGCAGTCTAAAGACAATCTGTATTTTCCACTTTTTCCTCCATTACTGCTGTTTGGAGAGCATCAGTCAAAGTATTCCTGCTCATCACAAAATAGTAGTGCAACAAAATCACAAGTACTGGCCCTTCCACTCAATGGCAGTGTTCAGTCTGAACATTTCACTGACCTGCTGTTTCTGTGCAGTTTTTAAGGGCCAGCATAAGCTGCAAAAAATAATAAAAAAGATCTAATGTTAAAGCAATGGAATTGAAAAAAAGATTCGTTTTTTCCTCTCCTTAGAATGTGCATCCTTCAAATTGAGATTATCTCGGATTTTAATAAAAGACAATACAATTATCAGGAGAAAACACTGCCATTAAAACTGTACCAATACCTTTTCCTGATTCATATTTCTTCTTTTTTCTTTCCTAAACACTTCTGCTTTCCTATCACATTAACTTTATATCCAAAATTAATGGATAGGTTTAACATTACTGTTTTGAATGTTTACTGACAGTTATCTTAATAATTCATCCCACAGACTGGATAATTTGGTGTGGGCATTGAGGGAACCCCGCACAAGAAGTGGGTGAGGAGGTAAATTGGTTGGGAAATTTCTCTTTGCTCAAGAAACCTGTTGTGAGTAAAGAAATACACACTGAGAGAATATGAGAATAACCACTTCTTTTCTTTACCTCAGAGCTGTTTCCTTGCTAGACAAAACAGGCAGCAGTTTATCTGAAAAGGTGCAAAGAAGCATTCCTTTCTCACAAGTGGGAAAAGGGAAGATGAAAGATAGATAGATAGATAGATAGATAGATAGATAGATAGATAGATAGATAGATAGATAGATAGATAGATAGATAGATAGATAGATGATAGATAGATAGAAAAACCAAAGTTCCAAACAGTTTCATTAAACAAACAAAGTTATATGCAGCATCTTCTAAAAACATACATTTAGGAAGTTCGGCTTCGGAGCCACTTTCTGGGGAAAGAAAAAAAGGGTTTTAGAAAGGCACCTTGATACCTTGAATGAACACCTGCAGAAAGGACATGGAAGACAAGCAGGGTTTCCCTTCTGCAAATACATCTCATAGGCATGACCTTCTTCCTCCCTACAGGAAGACAGTTGCAGCACCACCCTTACTAGAGCATTAGAAACAGAACGTCCCTCCAGGTGATAGACGTTCCCAAAAAGCACCAACCCAAAGAACAAGATACATCACTTAATGAAATATTTTTGCAGCATTTTGCATGTTGTATTATTTGAATAAATACCAGATATAAACAAGACAAACTTGTAGTTTTCATCCATTCTGCTGTAACAGCTAGAAGTATTAAGCAAGTGTCTTAATTCACAAGGCTCTTCTCTAAGGTTCTTAGGCACTTAGGCATTTCCCACTCCAAAATTACGTTTAGCATCATGTGCGTTAATGTGCTTCCTCAGATTGCGTATACTTCTTGTGTAACCAAAGTACCCAAAAATAAGGCCTTTTTAGATGTTAAAATTGCAACCTTCTAGAAATACTTCATATCAAAACTTGCAACAAGCACAAGGAAAAAATCCACTAATTACTTACTTCCAGTTGGTTGAATTAATTAGTATTACAAAAAATGCATATGCTTAGGGAAAAAAAACCCGTCAGTTTTTTGACAGTTTGATCTAATACCCTAATACAATATGCACCAATGCCACATGATGAATGGAAAGCTAAACCAAAATGGAAAATACATGAGAGTAAGATTGAAAAGATAAATTATTTTCTTATTTAGACATGTCCTGTTAAAAAATGATACCAAAACACTGCTTCCTAAAGTTAGTTGAATTCTGTGTATACAGGCAGTGATGAAGCATTACATAAAGTATCAAGCAAGTTTTTCTCTATACAAAACCTGAAGTATCTTTTTCTCTTGCAGTAATTGCATGTTCAAAGCATTGTCCAATGCAAGAAAATAGGAGAAAGGACCACTAAGAGCGTTTAAAACATTTAAGTGTCATCCAGGACAAAGCAGATTCTCTTTCCAAATTTCCAGAACATGGATTTAAAATAAGGCTGGTAAGAAAAAACAGAAAAACACTGAAAAACCCCACATAAATACCTTCTTTAGAGACACATGCAAGCTGTGATAATGAGAAAGAAAAAGGAAGAAGTAGGAAAAAACTTCTCTCTGATTTTGAGCAAGGGCAAGAGTGACTTTTCCAGTCATATAAGTCAGCTGCAGTTTGATAACTTGCCACTGAAAATTCCCCTCCTAATAAGGGGACAAAAGGCTATNTATGGCATTAAAAAGAGAGATATCTCTTGCCTTGTCAGACACCAGGCTTGTGTTTCCAAACAGACCTAAGTATTTGCTATGTTTGAGCTTTATTCCTTGGTGCTCATCTCCAGAACTATTTAGCATTTGTTTTTTTCCATTGCCTTCATGTATACCTTGCTATTAGAGAGGAGGAGGAGTAAATTTTCTTCAGCACATTTTTGTGATCTTTCATTGTTCGTGTTCTGCCTCTCCTGTCTCATTTACTTTTATCTTAGTATGGCATGGCACATGCAGCAGACACTGAACCAACAGAACAGCTGTACTTCTGTGCTCATCAATAACTGGGCCTTTTTCTACACATCAGTGTTTGTTCCTATCACACCACTGCTCTCAGCGCTAGAGATCTCCCATGTTCTTCCCATGCTGCTTCTACTGATTCTTGAACTCCTGACCTAACAGCTTTTATAAGACCTGAAAGGGCAAAATATGTTTTAGAGTTGAGACAATCAACACCATGTCCTACCCAGGTATTTCAAACTGACGAGAGTGAGACTAATCTCACATAGCTCTAGAGCTTGTCTACCTTTGAGATATTTTCCCAGGTTCTTTTTGCAATCAGTAGAAAGAAGTGGACTTATCTAAAATACAGTTCACTGTCTCTCCTAGACATTAAACAGATCTTTTGGATGTTTGCCTTAAAGCATCCTAAACTGCAAGAACCTATCTTTTCTATCAACCAGAAAGATAACCTATATAACAACCTTACAAGACAGCATCTAAATGTACATATTTATGCTAGTATTTCCATAGTTCCTATGCTTGTGGAGAACAGCTCTATGTGAAGTACATTTGGGGGTATGTAATTAGAGGTAACCTTGGTGATCTGCAGCTTGAGCTAATCTCTTACTATAAAACAGCAAGAAAGACTCCCCTGACAGACTCCTACAGACCTCTTTCACCTTATTCTGCAGTCTATGTCACTAGTCAATACTGAAGACTAGTGTGGAATTTGAGTCTGATCCAGTCTATTGAGTCCTGCATTAAATCCAAACAAGTATAAAGAAACAAAAATAAACATTTTGCTGTAGGATGCTTTCCAAGCAAAAAACAAGATAGATAAATAAATCTCAGAAAGGCTGATTCAGTCTCATTGAATCTCATTTTGAATTTATCACTTATTCCAACATTACCACCATGCAAATTTCTACAAAAGCTGAACGTATGGTTGATTCATTAGCACATAGTTTTGCATTCACCTTCCGTGGGCTGGGTTGGGCTGAGTATGCAGAAATCAAACGCTTGCAGACTGTCAATTAGAAGGATTTATCACATGCCTTTCAGGAAGAATCTAGGCACAACTATCCCCGGGGAAATACTCAAAAAGCCTGTATTCCTCAGAAACACAGAGGCCAATGGGTGGTAACAGGCTGCTGAGGTTATCTATTTGTTAGTTCACAATAGCTGACTAAAAAGCTTTTTGTTGATTTCTTGGGTGAAAATCTGTGATTACCTTCATAGCTACCAGAATTATGTGTAACAGCAAGATACCACTGTGTGGGAAAAAACAAATTTTCCTTTTGAGTTAAGGCAGTACCCAGTTCGTTAGGTTTACTTGGAAATCAGTTCCATTTAATGAGGAAGTTTTAATGTTTTGACATTTATTTTCAACAGATTTTGAGAAACCTGAAAATTACTTTTTTAGAGATAACAAAGAAACAAAAAGAAACCTCTACAAATGCCAAGAGCCCAGCCATGGGCTCACTTGTGACTAGGTACAGAATTACTTTCCTTCTCAAAGCAAGCAAGTGGACAAGCAATTCCCACAGCATATGCACTTGCTCTTAGTTTTTTATGAGTTCCATCCTGTGCTTCAGAAATGCTAACAAAAATTTCATAGAATTCAGCATGCTGTAACAAAACCTATTCAAGCCAACAAAAAACAGTTTACAGACTATTTCTTTGCTTTACTTGGGTGAGCTTTCAGTGTATTTTTTAAACTTGATTTGTTGAATATAATTTTTATCAGATGAAAGAAGCCAAAAAATGGAAAGACAGAGGGGGTAAGATGAAACCTAAGGAAGATATGAACCAGATAAAGAAATGGTCACACAGGCAGAAAGATAAAGGCCATTTGGGAGAAGCAAATCAAACAAATGTGCGCAAAGGAAAGTATTGAAGAACACAGACCTCTTCAGAGAGAGCTGTTCACCATGACATTTTTCGTAGAGATTGAATGCTATAACTACTATCCTGTCCTTTTTTTTCAGGTGGTGCTAAAATCATTTCCCCTTTCTTATGGGTATACTGTAACAATATGAAATTATAGTTCTTTAAATGCATTAGGGAAAAAAAAAAGGTTTGCTATCTATTTAGTTTTCTTTTTCAGCACATTTCTAGCAAATTTGAAAATGTCATAGAATTTCATAAGCTGTCTGTTATTATTTCAGTCCTAGAAATGGTGGTTCCATCAACTTATAACATTGTTTCTGAATTTTAATAACACACCACACAGAAGCTGCAAGCTAAGGGAGTTTACAATGAAAACATTATAGAGAGAAATCTTAATTAAAAACTTGCTCCGTTGTAAGACACTGAGCATCAGAAAATGTTTAAAAACACGAACAGCAGTCCTAAAAACACATCCACATGAAATATATACCCATTCCCCCAAATTTTTCTGTGCCTTCAGTTTTCTCTGTTTTTTATTACTATTTTCTCATACTTCCTTTAATTGTTTACTGAAAACTAATCTGCAAATAAAAGCAGTGTGATACACCTTTGTCTATTAGAGCTGAACACCATGGTTTGAAGTGAAAATGCTAAACAAGAAACAAGTGATTAACCAGAAATATAGAAATATAACTTACAACACTGGTTTTGGGTGGTTTTTTTCCTAAAATTTTGTGGTTTACATCCACTAACCCATTACCAAGTTGTTCTGAATATTGCAGTCTTCTCCTCACACCTCTGTCACTAAAGCACCCCTGACAATACCCCAGATTCTATTGACATGCTGGGAGCCCACCCACTCTGTCTCTTCATGTCTCCCCCACATTCTTAGTTAAGCAATAAACCCAGTTTGCTGTGGCTTTCCTTGAGATTTTGCATTTTGACTCGTGCATTGGCCATTCGCAGTGAGCAAACTAGGCAAGAACCACTAAGAGCTGACTTGCCTGTACCCTTCTCTATGTAGGTGTCCCTTGTCTTTCCAGCACCTGATTTTCATACAACTTGTAGGAAGTTACTGTCTTTTAGAGCTGTTGCATTCTATTGAAACTGGTTCATCATTTTCAAACTAATTAGAGGGCCCAGGGAACTTCCAGCCCTACAGTTTGGTCATAAAAATCTTTTTCCCTAAGATGACAGGCTTCCCCATTCCCATCACACTCTGAAATACTTAAAATTACATCAATTAATCCACCACATTCAGCTTGTGGATTTTACAAACAGAGAAAGGAAAGATGTTAGAATAACAAGGTTAAGTCTCAACTTTCTCTCGGCTTGAATCAATAAACTGGCACAGTAACAGCTCAGATGGTGTTTTTGAACAGGCAGAGCCCTTCCCTTACAGAGAGTAACAGAAATTGACAGAGCACTCAGGCGCTTGGAGTCCTTCATGCTGACATTATGGAGATTGAGGAAGAAGTCAGGGTGTCTGTAAGATGTCTGAACACGGAAGCAAAATATCAAAGTAAACTGAAAGGAGTGGAAATCCCGTCTGCCACCAAATGCAGTCAGCATGGATGGCCCATCCTATGTACTACCAACTTGCACATTTATTTGTAGTTCCTAGCATCACCTACAATCCTCCTTTCCAGCCTACTGCTAGTGATCAGGTTGCTGTTTTCCTTCTAGTTTACTCCTGTTTAACTTGTTAAGAGTCCAGATTAATTTCTGCCACATCTTTAACCTTGTACACTAAAGAGTTAATATCTTATAGACAAACAGTACCCACCATTCTCTTCAGAACAGTATGACTAAGAAGAGGAGATCTCTCAGGATGCTCAGGACATACCTAACAGGTCAGATAATGTGAAGTGTTGACCAGAAAGAAAAGGAAAATTTAAGGAATCATTAACTTTAAAATGAAACTTAACTGATCTCAAGATGAAGGTTGGAAGAAGTTAGAGAGAAAAGGTATATTAACAATCCAAGAGGGAGAGACAGTCCCTTTTTGTTCCTTCTCAGGCTTTTTTTCTTTCAATTTTTTCTGTTTATCTACTATATTAAAACTTCTTACTCCCAGGCTCTTGTTCAGAGATCTCATTAATCGAGATGTAGGAACATAACAATGAAAAGAGCAAATAGATTTTGATTCATAGATGTTTAAAGCTGCAATAGATTGTTCACGCCATTTATTTCGATGTCTCATATAACAGAATCATTCGTCTGGATTTCATGCAGTAGTTCCA
The DNA here is from genome assembly GCA_013396755.1 of Sclerurus mexicanus. Lineage (NCBI taxonomy): Eukaryota > Metazoa > Chordata > Aves > Passeriformes > Furnariidae > Sclerurus > Sclerurus mexicanus. The sequence goes on along the minus strand of VWZF01002605.1, from coordinate 1,972,847 downwards.
GCAGTGGAAGAAAGAGAAAAATCTTATGCATAAATAAAGTGTTCTGAGATTCCATATTCACACAGACACACACAGACTCACAAACTCAGAAATTAGCTACCCAAAATATTTAAAATAATTCAAATATCCAGGAAGCAAGAAAAAAGAATCAGTCACTGAAGGATTGCCAGAAAATGCTGCTGGTTTCCCTTCATGCCTCAGGTGCCTCCAGCCCAAAGCTAGGGGAGTGTGTTTCAGGGAAAATGATCCTATTACATGCAGACAGGAATGTTTGTCACACTCATGTCTTCAAGGAGCTCTGCCTGTTCACTGTGAATGTTAATTTAAACAACATAGCACTAGCTGATAACAAAACTAGGAAAGGTTTTCCTGTTCCAATTTCTGACTCTTCCGTCTTTTCCTTCTCATAAATCTAGTTCCAACAAGGATGCCTACCCATGCAAATCCAGGATATTTTTCTCATTTTTATTGAGGACTGGAAAATTATCCCATAGTCCAGAAGAAAGACTACCAGAAAAAAACACCAAGTGGATGTCTAAACATACATCAAACAAATATGGACACTGGATGTCTCTTACCCATCTTGATTATGACAGGAACATTACTTACAACAGAATTTACATCTGCCTTCAAGAGAGACATAAGACAGTATTACTCACAACCCAGACCTTTTTACAAGTGTTTGTTGAAGTACATTATTGGAATATGAGTGGGAGAAGATACACAGGGGTACAGAGGTGGAAGAACTTCTTTAGAAGAACAGGAGGCAGCAGGGAGGTCTCTCATGCATTGGAACCCTTCAGCCATTAAAAACCCTCACTCTGCCATGGTCTGTCCTGTTCTTCCTCATCCCTGAGACTCCCACAGAACTCTGTTCTTCCTTCTAAATAAGTTTTAGACATCTTTTTACATCTCGAAGGGAAGGTTGGTCAATTCCAGACCTCTCCCTCTGAGACATGACTGGGTAATACTCCCCACATCACAGTTGAATTTGGCCCAAGGGCCTGATTTACAAAGATGATCTTATTTTTTTGTCTCCTTCCTTCCTTTGAGCAAACTATGGCTTGTCTTGCACAGAGAAGGAGGAGATGTTTTCTGTGAACTCTGCTGCTGAAGCTGAGTTCATAAATATCAAAGAGGAAATGCAGATGAATGGCAGCAAGCAACAGTGAAAATGCTGAAGCAAGGAAGAGAAACAGGAAAAGGAGAAATGCTTGGGAGGATCATTTAAAAGCTGTAAAATAAAGCTATTTGTTTTGCAGGAATGGAAACATCTGAAATGAGAAAGCAATTTTCAGGCTATTTGGTCTCAAAGCTCCAGCATGATCAAACAAATATGCCTAGAGAAAAAAAATGATCAGGATCTTTTCATGTTAAGATCCTCTTTTCCTGGTTTTCTGCCTCACTGCAGAATAAACTGACGAACTCACAATTTTCCATTTGCCTTCAAGTATTTAATGCAGCCCCAAAACAGACAACCACTGTGTCTCAAACTCATGGGTCCCTTTCCACTTACCCAACACTCCTGCAAATTGAACATTGCAACTATGAAACGAAACAGCTCTCTCCACCCTCCTCAACATATTAATTTGGTTTTGCACCTGAAGGGCTCCCTCTTACTCACTGCTTTCCTTTCGGGCTTTTCATCATCCGCACTTGCTTACCTACAGAAACAAACACAAGTAACCACTGCAGCAGGAGAGGTCACCCTTCTCAGAGCAGGCAGTGGAATGCATTGTAGTCAGGAGAGAGTGCATTTATTTCACAGATGGACATCAGGATACAGACAGCAAGTAATGGCTCAGTGTTAAGCTTTCTGAGAATACTCTGGTGGAAATAGCCACAGCCCCACTGGAATTGTTACAGACTGATGTTGAACATCAGAGCATTGTCAGAACTAAGCAAAATTTGATTAATTTGGGTTTAAGTGTCCAAATGCTGCAAACAATCCCTCTTTTCCTGGTTACAGCCATACAACAAAGAATGTGTCTCAAATATTACTACATCTCTGTTCCACCCAGGTAACTGCAGTTTCACCAGCAGTTGCCACTGCTTTCACTGCTGACAACTACTAGGAGTTGTCAGCGATTCCAAAGTCTGTTCATAAGACCTAAGGGATCAATTTGATTTTGGGGGTGTTTTTGACACTAGTTGGTTTGGGAGGATTTTTTTAAATTTTTTTTTTTTAAGACAAACTTTTGTACTGTTATAAATATTTCTGGAAACGGATTCTGATAATTCTTCACTATCACACACTGAGTACAAGGCTTGGGCACCCACCTCCTGTTTCACAGTCTTACTGACATACAGTTTCCACACTGTGTTTCAATTCCTAGGGTCTTCTTTGACCTTACTTCAGGAGACACATTAAACAACCTGGATTTCAGGGAACCTGTGAACACATGAGAGAATGATATGTTCCAAGTGAAACAGTCTGTTTCCAATTCCTTCAACTTCATGTATTTCAAAACCAGATTTGATATACAATTTCTGAACTTCAGTTGAATTATGAGATTTTCTTAATGGCACAAAGTGCCTTGGAATAAAACGTACTATTGTCCTACAGATATAGTAGGATCACATATTGTGAGAGGATAAGATGACAACTTAAAGCTGGTTTTCAAAGGGACAGTAGTTTTGGAAGGATTGAAGGTTTCAGACCTTAAACCATCCTACGATGATGTGACCAGAGATCATTGTGCTGATAATATATTAAACCTAAAGAAATGTAGTGTAATAGAACATAAAATGAAAAAGCTGGAAAGCAAACACAAGTATTATCTTAAAATTTTATTCTAAGCTAGAACAATACACACTTGGATATAATTTTATCAGGACAAGAGATGGGTGTGACATCACTTCAAATGCAAAACATCATGTCACTTCAACAGACATAACTGTTGAATTAAAACAAACAAATAAAATACTGCAGGTATATATTTATGGCATCTTAAAAAATATACTCTGAAAATAGTTTGATATAAAATCCATTCCAATTGCACCTGGTTACATGTATCATTTTTTTAACAATTTTTTTTTTCAGTCTAAATTGTTATCACAAACCATTGTTAAAAATAAAGGTAAACCTTCAGCACAATCAAAAAAATAAAATTCTTTTAGGTAATTTGGTAATCAGCTAATGCCTTGAGGGATGAGCATAGACTAACCTGATCTAGGAGGTAAAGCTAAAAATTTTATGGATGATCATAAAGTTAGCTGGTATTTTTTAAAAGTGCAGCTACACTGCTGGATTCTGACCTCCAGGATAATCGAAGTGCTTTGTGAGGAAATATTTAATTTCATTTGCTTGAAATTTACTCATGATTACCTTCATGTGACCTCACGTCCTTTAATTATGAAAGATTGTAAAAAGTCTGGAACTGGTTGGATTTCTCTATATACCCTTTATATCTCTCGTGTTTTCAAAGCTATGTTAGGCTGTTTCTAATGCTAGGAAATCTTAAACTTCGCAAAATATCAGGATGTAGTTTATTTGTCATACATCAATATGACTCATTTTCACACATATTGCTTGTTTGCATGATGAGAATCAGTGCTAGACTTCAATGTCAGGTAAACACTTCTTTGATTTTAAGATTTTCTTCCTTGGAAGCATTGTATGAATTAGACTCCTCTTGATTTCAATAAGAGTCTGGTCTTACTTTAGATGATTCAATAAAGAAATGGTGTACAAATACTTCGTTTGATGGAAGCAGTTACTGAATGAAACATTGGAAAATAAAAAATATCAGAGAGCACCCCAGTTCCAGAGGCAGGATATTCATGGAAAATCACACACTGGTGATAAGTTCAGGGATATCCTGAACTTAAATATGGCTGGCTCAGATTTGCTGACATCTTTGGGAAATGAATGCACTGCAGGTTCTTGCTGGCATATCAACACGCAGTCTCAGGTATGCCAGTCTTAGAAAACATCTGCTGTAGTTTTGATAAATCTTACTCCTGCCAAAAAGCAGCCTAAGTTGAGCATCCACCTTTCTGAGTATAAGTTTCATTTTCTGCATAGGACAAGTCTAAGCAAGAAGGTATTGCCTTCAAGGAAAACATGATTTTGGACCTTATTTAGGGTTGGCATATTCCCAAAAGAACAAAAAGGATTTGACTAGTATCTTTTACTAGAAAAGATTTCGTTCTTTCATGTGATGCACCTAATTCAAATTGGCAACATATCAAACACAACAAAGTTTCTGAAGAGAAAAAAGCACTAAAACCACCTTACAAACAAATTCTACTGTTACATACCTATCAAAACCAAACAGAAATGGTACTCAGTGTAGAGTCTGATAAGTAAAATTTAACAAACAGTACCAGCATAACATCCCATCCCCTCCAATTGTCATATTATAATCACATGTTCTGTTGTACGTATCTGTCCTTATGATTATATTCCAGGTTTCAGGCAAGAGAAGCATGACTGAAGAAATACACTTCAGAAATAACATCTTCTTGACACTTGCTTGAAGCACCTCAAATAATAATTTTCAGTGTTTTAAAAATAACATGACTGAAGGAGTTGGTGAACAAGATTAAGACAAAGAACAACACTGAGGCTGGGAAAACCATATATCAAATTACATAGTCATTTCCTCAGGGTGGTCACACATACGTACCAAGATTTAACTGATTCTGTATTGTTACCCCAGTCAAGTTGCAGCCACTGGGGAGCTTTCCACTATGTTCCCTTTGCCTTCTCACGCCTTCCACCTACCTTCTGTGACACCCAATTAGAATGAGCCTAAGACAATTCCATAATGTAAGAAGAGGGAAACATCTGTTCCTGTGCAAAATGGGTTACTACTTAATGACACATCAGAAGATTTTTACACAAATGAAATTGTTCAAGACTAAATATGCTCAAGGATTCTTGAATCCATTGAAAGAAATTCCCCCTAGATATACAGAAACATTTAGTAAGGATTTTACTCAGTTATGGAGGCCAAGAATATTACTTTCCAACAAAGAGTCCTTCAAAATCAGGTGTATCTTTTTCCAACTGAACTGTTGGTATCAGTTTTTAGCAGCCTAGAGGTTGCTTCAAGCTGTGCTGGTTGACAAGAAAAAATAACCCCAGGTGGGAGAGAAAGAGGCATCAGGAAAACTTGACATTTTAGTCAGTCTTAATTTCCTAATATCCATTCAGGGGGGCTCTGGGTGTATCAAAGTTATCACGTGTATATGAAGAAAAAGGACACAGACTAAAGCCACACCCTGAGACACAAAATGACATAAAAAAACCCACAGTCATCTTGAAAAAGAGGGATTTGAGCCAGAGAGTAGTTTTTGTTGCCTTGTGGTATCATAAATATCATCTGGCTATATCTATATACCTGTGGACATATATATGTCTATATAACTGTGGACAGAAAAAGGAGCTGGGCTGAAAATGTATCACATTTAATTCTCTACAATCTTGAAGCCTTTGAAGATAGCTTCTGTGGATTTGCTTTTAAGAAAATCACTGAAAGTTAAAATTTTTCCTATTTGACAATCTCTGGAAATACATTAAAAATGCTTATCAATAGTGGCTAGCGAAGAGTGAATTCAAAAACTTGCTTATATGCCAAAAGATAGATAGAAGATGGACGTGTTTTGGTACAACAACATTCCATAGACAAAATTATCAGGTCAGCCTAGACATCATCCTACTTTTTATAAGCTATTAAGCAAATATCTATGTCATTCAATAATATTGAATCTATCATTTCAGAGGCAAACACACTTCTAGTCCATTTATTTTACTGAAGGTTTAGGGACTACTGGTAAACTGCTTGGCTTGCCAGGGTAAAGCTAAAAGGCTATTGTTTCTATGGCCTACAGTATTCATGGAGCAGGGTGTTACAGGGAGCAGGAAACAGGTTGGGTGAGAAGTGCTGGCCTTAAGGGGTTGTAAGACAGAAATCCGTTTTCAACTCCCCTCAGTTTAGTCACCACCATGCTTAGTATGGAGGGCTCCTTATGTATTTCAGAAATAGCTTGCCTTCCTTTCTCTAAGTTTTCTGAGGAGCATGACCTACAGAGTCAGATTCAAGTCAAGCTTGTGTGTTTGTGTCTGTCACTGCAAGTGTCCACATCCATGCAGTAATGAAAGCAAGGAAAAAAAACCACGTCAAACTGAGGGGGGAAAAAAAAAAGGAAGAAACCTCAAAAACAAAACAAAACAAACAAACAAAAACCCCCAACACACATCAAAACCAACCAGAAGCCATTTATTAAACTCCTATGAAGGTCCAGTATTCATTTGGTTTTGAAGACCTGCTAGGAAATACTTTTGGGCATATTTCTCAAGGACCAGCCCAGAGAAGAGACATGTTTTAACAAAATCTATTAGTGAACAATAATTCATGCTATCTATCATATTGTACTATCCATTCATGCATCATCTAACAAGATGACATTTAATACAAAATAAGAATGATGAAGGTCACAGGAATTTGCACAATTTATTATTGGTGTCAAGCCAGATTAGTTTTGCCAGTGCTTGACTAAAATTTGCCTAGGATGACTCTCTCTGAGTAAAAGGTTATTATCCAATGGATATTTTCCTCTCATACTCGGTTTTACACTGAAAACTGAACTGACTGTAGGGAGTTCTCTGGATCTCACTGGAGAAGGGTTATTCACATTTCATGTCATGCTTCTGTCTTTGCTTTCACTTGCTTTTCTACATCCCTCCAGTCACTCTTCTCAATAATCCACCTAAGGACTACAAGAAGATGAAGCAGCAGTGCTATTCTGTCGGGAAGCTGACAGAGAAACACCCTTGGGAGATGAGGGGAGTAAAAGAACACATGGTATGCATGAGTAATGCATTTTTTACAGGTGCACTTGAGAGCTGACCTAAATAATAATCTGCAGGAATGAATGGCCCTTTGAACACAAATCAAAAATGATCCTACTTAATTAACCCATCTGATAGTTTTGGGATTTGCTCTTGAAGACACTTAAACCATTTTAGTTCTTTGGTCATGACAAATATGAAGTTGTAACAAACACCAGACTATGCTGATATTCAACCCAAAGCAATCATTCACATAGGTATAAATGCAAAAATTGTTCAGTACTTTTCAGAAATCCAGCTAAAGTTTATTGCCTTTAAGATTACTGGCACAGATCCGAGGCATTTTAAAATCCCTTTTCAAAATACCACATTTGTGCTCCTGTGAATGATTCAGACGCCACCGTTGTCCACTTTTAATGAATTTGTCAGAGTTATATCAGGGTTAATTAAACCCAAGAGACACAACGCTATGGTGTGGATTAAACAGGATGTCTCATAAACCCTGGATATGAGAATGAATAATATTCAAACATGACAATCACTTATCATTCCCATAGTATTCCTGTATACATTAGGATTATTCTAGGTCCCTGTCACTCATTATATGACAAAATTTGTCCAAAAGACTCGACATCAATTTCTCACTGCTTTGGAATCATATAAACATCATTTATATCATCCAGTATTTAGTGCAGGGTTAAGCTATACCTCTGTGTAGCAAAGAAATCTAGACTGAGTTTCCATGGATTCGTCATGAACTGAATAATGTCTTTGAAGAGCAAAGTTAAAAAAACAACACCACAAAAAGTCCTTTGGTCTGAGCAATTTCAAGTCCTAATGCAACATTGTTGCCTATGAAAATTAATGCTGTAAAAGCCCTAGAGAGAAACCTGTAGAAATACTCATCCATCACTACAGCTAAAGTCGAGGTAGGTTTTTCCATTTAAAAACTTTTTTTTTTAAGACAGAAATAGTTTCTTCCAACTGAAATTATTCATAGATAAGAAAAAGAAAAAAAGAGTTAAAAAAAATTCTAAATTTTCAGCTGAATGAATCCCTCAATCTATCTTACTAGGTAACAATATCAGATATTGGATTGAGCACAGGAAGTGTGAGAGGAACAAGTGACCATAGAATCTTTTGGTGATACTTTGCCTGTTCAGGGTTGGGAGCTTTAGCCATTCAAGGTCTGTACTGCTGTACAGGGAACAAGCACTCCCATAAAACTGCTTGTGACCGATAGAGTTAAGGATTAGTTTTTCCTTATTTCAATATGGTCAAAATCTCTCAGAAATAATATGCTTCAATAAAATTTTAAAAGCGGTGCCAACCTCTTATATTTGAAGAGCGGTAAGAGATATTCTTGCTCAACTGTATGAAACTTTTTTTTTAAACAAAACCAAAAACAAACAAACAAAAAAAAACACAATAAACCCCCAAACAAAAAACTACCACTTTAGAAGTTACTATATGTTAACATTTAAAAGCATCCACTGAATGATTCTACAAGGTACAGCACAAAAGATGTGTATTGAGTGCAATGACCAGCTGCAATGCGAAAGCTTCTGCTTTTGTGATTCAGAGGCAAAACGAGCAAATCTCATGTAATTTTTAGACTTCTGATTATTTTATTTTTTTAACACTTTGCCTGTTCTCAGAAGTGACAGCAAAGCCTAATACCAGACCTTGCCTATACATCACAGCAAACTATGATTGCTTCTAATTTTGCCGAACGTAAATGCTTGGGCTGCAATTTCCCAAGTTTTGTCTCTACCACAGGCAAAACATATTGAGAAAGCTTGAGAAATGAAGACATTTCTGTAATTTTCAAGGACAAACATACAATATAAAAAGAGAAAAGGTTTTATTAAAGTTATACAAAACTACCTGGCATTAATCCTTCAAGAACCTTTAGTGCCTTCAAGCTTCAGGGAGGGGATTTGATAGCTGGTGACTGCACTGAGGCTCCTTCAGCTGCTCAGAGCTTTGATACAGAGACCTCAGGTACTTGTTAGCCCTAAGAGGCACCCCAGAAACAACAGGGTTAAGAAGACAAGGGAATTAAGCAGACGTGGACTTGCTGCACACATGAAGCAACAATATGTTGTTCATATATCCCACCATAGTAACAGCACTTGTCTGCTTTGTGCCACACTTTGGCATATTTCTGAATCCTGAGAAGCCACAGAGCTGGTGGGGAAGCATAAGGCCAGTCAGTGATGCAACAGGAAAGGGAAAGAATGGATGATAATCCAGAAGCTGTGGACACCATGGCACAAGACAAACTGCCCCAGCCTCAGAGACTGCCTTTGTTACCTGTCTTTTACTTTGCCCCTGAACAATGTCCCACAGCTCAGGCACCCTCTCGTGCTCTGCTCATGGTTGTGATGATCACATAGATGATTAAGCCCTTATTTTATCCAGCCATTTAAACTAGGACTATTTCGTGACCTCAAAACTGCTTAAGAGCCACTATTTCTGCTAAGGAGAGGGTTTTGTGCAATTATTTCCCTTTGATAATGGCACCAGGGATCATCCAGCTCTACTTTGATGGGCTTGAGAGAAATTTTTGTCATCATTTCCAGCCCATATCCCTGTGGTCCAAATTCAAAGAAAGGTAAAGGAAATTTATTCATTCATCCCAGCAAATTTTGAATCATGAAATCAAGGCCACTCATGAAGGAAAACAAGATGTGTAACACAAGCATGATTCTTTGGTGGCCTGGGGATCTGAGTAACAGTATGCAGAGAGATGAACCAGGGGCATTTCTTCAATGTAATGGATTGTCTGAGTCTTCTTCCACTACCTTCTCTAAAGATCGGTGCATATTTGGAGGAAGAGCTCAGAGGGGATTAAGACCCACTGCTAAGTGCGCCAGTAGTTGCTCAGACACGGCATCTAGGTTGCAAGTAGTCATCCTTTTGCATGATGTTTCCCTACCTTCACATGGTCTCACAGAAAGCAAAGCTGTTATATTAAAAAAAAAACAAAACAAAACAAAACAAAAAAAAAAAAAAAAACAAAAACCCAACAAAAAACCTCCACCAGACCTCAGGCATTAACAGACATCATTTAGCACAGATTGCTGCAGCAGTTTCATATAATTTATCTGACCTTGCACAGAGAAGCACAAGGATTATCTCCCATTATCTCTTTCCTCAGCTTTGCTACATGGGCAGTAGCTGACAGCAGAACAGTGTTAATGTACAGATAGGAGAAGAGAGATGAAAGAACAAAGTGTTAAAACCATCATAGTTGCTTTTGCAAAAATGGTCAGAAAGTGTCAGAACTTTGGGAAGTTGTGTACCTTTCCCTATCTGTAAGGCTAAATAGATAATTTCAGCATTGTCCAAATATCCCTTACCCCAGCTTGGGATGTTTCTCTCTATGAATATGATTTAATAGAGTTCCTTCCCCTTGCTCAGTTTTATGGAAAAAAAAATCTGGAATGTTATCCCTGAATACCATTTCGTGCATTTTCTCTCTGTCCTTCTCTCTTCCTCATTCATGCAACTAAAAAGTCCACTATAAAAATCAAACCTGTAAGAAAACCTATGTAAATAACAATGCATGACCCTCACTATTTCATTCCCATTTGCCTAATACTGCAAGTTACTTCTACCTTTTCTCCCAAGCACTGTATCCTCCATTTCCTCGTCTTTCACCCAACTCCACAAGGGGGATTTCTCTAAAACAAGTTATGACACGAAAACATGGCTGAGACAAGTGTTATCCAGGAACCCCAATTTACTGCTACAAATTTGAGTGATACCTAGAAAATTTTGAATCTCATAGTGAATCCTCTAGCCAAATATTCTAATTTCATTTTCTATTGTGTTGAATGGCTTTGTTCCTTTATTTTGTTTCCATAACTTTAGCTGTTACTTTTAAATTGTTTCTACCTTATGAGGAACAGCTGAAGTCCCTTGGTTTGTTCAGCCTGAAGAAAAGCCTAAGGGGAGCGACCTCATTGAGGCTTTCAACATCCTCCTGAGGGGAAGAAGAGGGGTAAGTACAGATCCCTTCACTTTCATGACCAGTGACAGGACTTGAGGAAATGGCAGGAAACTGAGTCAGGGGAAGTTTAGGCTGGATATCAGGTGAAAATTATTCACATAGATGGTTGCTGGGCATTGGAACAGGCTCCCCAGGGAAATGGTCACATCATCAAGACTAATGGAGCTCAAGAAGCATTTGGACAAGGCTCTCAGGCACGTGGTGTGACTCTTGGGGTGTCCTGTGCAGAGCCAGGAGTTGGACTCAATGATCCTGTTGGGTGCCTTCCAACTCAGGATACTCTGTGATTCTACAATTCTATAAATATTAAGGTGGTGGTGGTGGTGGTGAAGATATAATTGTTTCTAGGGCAAGATTCTGTTACCCTGTTCATGTTCTACCTAGTATAAATCATAAGGGATAATTTCTTTTTTCTGGAAACTTCAGCACTTAGAATCTTTCTGGTGTACGTATGGGCTTATTTGGATCTTAACCATTAGTATCCCCATGCAGCTATGATTTCATTCTAGTGTAAAGACCAATGATACTGTAAAGTAGCTGTAAGCAAGAAATGAGGAAAAGTGGGGTGAAAGTCTTTAATGCAGACTGTCTTTTATGAAGATATCAGCTCTATCAGCTACACTGAGGAAGAAAGAAACAAGTGCCAGAAAAAGCCTGGGCCATTTTTTATCCTGAGATGTGAAGGACCCAGGGCATATTCTCAGCCAGAATTATAAGCTTGTTTTCAAGGGAGTCCTGGGCTGGTATCACTGTGCCTGCTTCTTACTTATGTCTGAGAGCAAAGTTACAGTCTACCCTCAAGGAAGGGAGCGCTGCACAGCAGAAACAGGTCAGCAGTGATGGGTTACAAATATTAGGCAAAACCAGGGGTAGAATCCCTTTCCGTAGTGTACCAGAACCATACATGGAAAACTTCTTTTCACAATTTTGACAATGGAAAGACACATCACTCCTGAACATGAAGATTTACAAGTGATGAGCGGGAAACAGGAATCATAACTGCAAGAAAACCTGGGATCCCTGTTCTCTTCAATAATGAATCATCAGGCTGGTTATTCCTGATCTCTTAAATTTCAGCTGAAATCACACCTTATCATGGAAATAATCAGAACAGTGGGAGAATTTGGGAGCTTAAAACAAGACAGGTAAGACAAAGTGCTAATGAACAAAACATTGAGTTTTCAAATGCAGTTGTTTCTCCTCAGTGTATTGAAAATGAATGAAGCTGATTTTCAAGGATAAGAGTATTCTTTGAGCCATATACCTGTAACTGGGCTTGAACTTGTACTTCCATTGCCTTTGGGGAGTTTCATTATTTTTTTTTAATATTCTAGCTGCCATTCAAATCTCAAACAAATAATGAATAATATAAAATCAATTGCCTGGAAATAAGTTTACTTATAAAAATCCAGTGAGTTGGGATAACCTGACTCAATTTTTTTTCCTCATTCCAGTTGTTCAGGAACTACTTTTAATCTTCAGGCTCACAGGTAATTTATATCCAGCAACCAAGTTACAGATTTCATTTGATGAAATAGACTGATGAGAATGATAAATTTTTAGATTGCAGAAATATCCAATCTTGACAGGTTTGAGATGCTGTAAATGGTTTCAGGAGTATCTCCTGGGGTAATATTGCTTTTTATGGATTCTTAGCTATTGAAAAACCATACTCAAAGCATGTTGAAGGATAAAATACAGCTCAAAAATAAGTCTGGATAATGGCCTGTGATAGCAGGCCAAATATTTTACCAGCTCCGTAGATTATGGTTGTTCATTTTCATATTTATATTCAGTAATACATCTTTAATTACAATTGCAATTACCTCTAGTGAGGTAGGAGCTATGTTGTACAGTCCAATGAACTTCAGGAAAATTCACATAATTGCTCACATACAAGAACAATGTAGTATTTCATTTAACAAAACCGTACACTTCTTTTCAAATACATTGTATCTTGGCATTGTTATCATGCATTTCTAAGCTGAGGGACTTCTGCATGTCTTTGGTACTTTCAGCTACAAACACACCGAAGTCAACAGCTGTTTCCATTTTAGACCTTGTTCTCAGCACAAGCACCTTGCAGTGCAGGTCTGTCTTTCCCAAGATAAAATGCAAAGAGTTAAAAATGATAGTGGTGTTTTTTTCTTTCTTTTTTTTTTTTTTTTTGTTAGGACATAAATGGGTAACAATTTACCAACATTTTGAGTTTTTTTTAAAGTCTACCAAATTATTCACAGTGAAGCTAAAAACCTCATCACTTTGCAAATTTCTCTTGCACCTTTTCCACCATTGCAGAAGTAAAGACTGCATGAAAACTTCATCTATATGAATTGTGAAAAAGTTTTTGAGTCTGGAAACCAGTAAAGGGAAAAAAGTGCAATGCCACTAACTTCAAAGCAGCAAGCCCTTGAAAGCCATCAAGCAAAGAAAAACTCTAAACTTTTTCATCAAGAACTGTAGATATGTTGTCAAGGTACCTCAGAAATATCCCCAGAATCATGTCTCTAACAATTAGTTTCTACACCAATGAACAGCCAGGCAAAATAGAAACCTGATGAAAATGCTTGGGATTTCTTTTTCATTTCTTTTAATCAGTACTTCAAGCAATTTCATCTTTGCCTCTTAAAAACAGAATGCATTTTTTAACTTTACCTGACTTAGTAGGAATGCTATGAGCCCAAAGAACCCATGCAGGTACACCTGGACCTCCACTCTAAAATGGACCCATGGTGACGTCCTCTCACAGTATCACCACATTTTCAATAGAAGACTAAAAATGTGAAAGAGGAATGCCTGATCAGTTCACAGTGCTGAGGCAACAGCATGTGTGGACTTTTCTTAGAGTATACCCTGATTTTGTCCTCCTTGGGATCAAGAGAGGCAGACTGTCCAAATTACAGAAGCGAAGGCAGCAGACTTCATACAGACAGCCTAAGGCTGCAGGCTATGACCAGTAAACTCAAAATTTTGTCTTTGATGCACAATACCCCTTTCCAAAGCAAAATAATAATTAACAAATATCTGGAATGGGATATTCCACCTACAGTGTTCCTTCTAGCATAACAATCCTGACTGACACAGCAATGCCAGAACACACCTAAACTGGAGAACCTGGAAGTCCATGAGCTTGCTCTACCACTAGCACCCTGTCAGTTCTCATATGTTACCCAAAGCACACCACTCAAGCCTTCACCATTCCTGGTCACAGGGTGCTGAGACAACGTGAATATCCTTCCCAACAGCAAAGCCTACTGCTGTACCCAGGCAAGACAACTCTCAAGTGACACAGTTATTCCCTTTCAAATAAAAATGTAACAATGCACCTGGTTTATAAGAGTTGCCTGCATAGTTGCCATGGGTGAATCAGCTTTATTTGTGACTATCAGAGCTGTCTAGACTTTTAATATGTGATGACATAGAAAAATGTTAGCATGGGCTGAAAATAATACAAAAAAAATAATAATATAAAAAAAAAAGTTAAACACCTCCTATTGTATTTCCGGGGGGAGGGGGGAAAAGGTGTTTAATAAACTAGAGATTTGAGATGTTTTAACCAGCCTTAAGAGTAGCCGGTTTTGCATGCTATTTCAGGTCGTTAGAGAAAAACACATTATTTTGGACACATTGTGTCTAAAGATTCTTTGCTATCTGTATTATCCTGAACTCACCTTGAACTCTGAGCTTTCAGTTTTGTATCCTTTGAATTACTGGTTCCTTGTAAGGTACATCCCCACAAAAATTCCTTTAAGTACAGTAAACCACAAAACATTCACAAGTTTTAATCAATAAATCGCATGACTTGGGTTTTTTTTGTTTGTTTGTTTTGTTGGGGTTTTTTTAGTAACACAGTCACATCAAGTGCCAAAAAGGTTCTCTTACTTGATTAAATTTAAATGAGAATTTTTTCCTGTCTGCAGAAAAAATGAAAACTAAACATCATTAATCTTTGATTCTATGGACACTACAGTATTTATAACCTGCAAAATTTGTGCACTCTGAAGTTTCTGAGAGCTCCCAGTGTAGATTAATATTTCTTCATACCAAAAGTCAGGAACAAGTCACATGCACCCCAAGAAAAATCATACATAGCTCATGACATTGCTAATAATTTTGAGGGATCAATAATAGAAAAGCACACTTTCTGATTTGTTTTCAAAAAGATACAGACCATCACAAGTGACTGCACTGCAAGAATGAAGTGGAGATACTGTTGTTAAAACTGAAGTTAAACTCAGTTGATTTAAAATTCTCTCTCAGCACTGTTCTGGTCATCCTATTTGATGATTTACACAAATATCATAGCAAAGGTTCTTCTCATGGAATGCTATCTCATCTGCAAATTAGAAACCAATGCAAACTAAAAGGAATAATTACATTTCCAGCAAAGTCTTTCCAGGAAAGAGATCTGGACAATGCTCAGCATGTGAACTGAAATTTACCCGCCAAAAGGTTATGATATTCTGTAGGTATGAAGCTCTTCCCATTAGGGAGGAGGATTTTGTTGTTCAATTTTTATGTCAGTTTTTAAGCTTTAATCAAAAAAACCCCTTAAATTCTCACTCTATCACACTGTTAGCATACTCAAAAATTATTTGCATGGTTTCTGACCTCCATGTTACACAACACTGGCACTAATTCATACATTAAATGGTAATTCCCACAGATTAAACTAAGAACTGAATAGCCAAAAAGGAGAGGCTACATGCCCACCGGAACTACCCAGAATGGGGTGAAGCCACAAATCACAGTTGAGGAGAGAGATTTTTCTTTGTTGTTCATTAAGCTGAATATCCCCATTTTACCCAGGGAGAAATGTTGTTATCTATGAGTCCAGTATGCTTAAAAAACCAATAGCCCCACACCCCCACCCCCACCCCACTAAAACCTGGTTGCTACCACAGAGAAATTCCTTATTTCTTAAAATAATCCAAGAAGTTGGCTTGGAGGCTTTAGAGCATTTGAAGTTACAGTGCCCACTCTTGAGATACTAAATAATGCAGCATAAGAGAAGATTCTGACACATAGCAAGGCAGAAGAAGGAAAGACAGTTTGCGCTGAAGGAGGCAATTAAGGTAGGGCTGCAAGGAAACCCTCAGGATGATTTTTGAATGTTTTCTGTAAAGTCTCCTCTGACTTTTCAAGGACTAAAGGCACCAGAGGAATAACTGTATACAGCTGTGCTTTCTGCTTTCCATTGACAGGCCCCTGGGGAGAAGCAAGCAGGAGCAGATTAAGCATAGCACTCTTCAAAGGGGTCTGGCTGCAACTAAGGCAGCCAGACACACCTTTACTCTTTGCAGTCTCTAAGGTGAGTACGAAGTGCATTGCAAGAGTGGCTGGTTGGCCACTGTGTGTGATGCTTCCCTCATAGTGCTGACTCCGTGCTGAGGCACTGGCAAGTGCAAGGCCACAGGGACAAGAGGAGCAGCAACATGACTGGTAGGAAAAGGCCAACAGCTGAAATATTCTTACCTGGCCTCTTTCCTTTCTCAAATCACAATATTCAGAGCCCTGGCACAATGTTTTCAGTATTAGGAAAGTGAAAAATTACAAGGCTGCCTAGCTTCCACCCAATATACTTTATTCATCTGACTGTGGTGTGTTGGAATATCTCCCATGGACTAGCTATGTAAGAGCAATCCTCACATGCTGAGATTTCTTACAACTTCCAATTAAAGATACCCACTGGAAATGCCAACACATCAGAAAATGGGACAAACTCCAGATCGGTTTGTATTCTGAGTGCAAGAACATGTTTCTATATCAGTTCCTGAAACACTAATTAAACAGAGAAATACAGTAACAAGACAAAGACAAACTCTACTCAGAGAGCAAGAATGAATCTTTTGCCTCCTGGATTTTTCACATGCCCACAGGAGAGCAGGACATTGGTTTAATATCATTATTTCTGTCAGAATCATTGTTCATGTGTAGGTGGGCTGAGATTACTGGGCCATAGGACCCAATTTGCATCCTGATTAGCCTGAATCACAAGTGTGAGACCATGTCCCAAATGCATGGAAACAAGAGTTCAGGTTTCCACTTTGGGGAAGCAAAGGAAGGAGAACTCAGTTTTCAAAACAGCATGCCAAGGCTCAAAAATCCATTGTGCAAATCACCTAGGAAAACCTATTTAGCCTGCTCATCTTGCATGTTTATCAGTTTGAACAGGAATCAGGAGAAGTTCATGCCGTACAACTCAAGCTATTCTCTTGTTTCACAGTAACAATTTATGCTGATTATAGATTACAAAAAGGAGGTAGAGGAGCAGAGGGTATTGGAAGGGAGCACATTTTTCTCCTAGGCACAAGTGATTCCCAAGAAATTCTACAGCTCCAATTAAAATATCAGTTTCCAAAACACACAAGAGTGAAATCTGCATTATCTGATACTTTACTAAGAAAGGAAGCTTTTGCCTCTGAGAAATAAACAGCTCAAGTCCAGCTTGACTTCACTTAGTTGTTTGAGCCTCAGGAAAGAACACAGCCCTACATTTCCTTTGTAGTGATGGATTTCAGGCAGTGATTTTATAAGGTAAGGAACAATTGCTTGCAATACATTTGAAACAAAACAAGAAGAAAAAGGTATTGTCCATGGAAAGGATATTCACAATATGTGGTCTGTGCCACTAAAAATATTTAGGGATCCTAGCCTGAAAAAAACCAAACAAGCTCACAAACCAAAAAGGAATCACAAAAAACCCGCATCATAAAAAAAACCCAAAAAACACCAAAACCAAAAAACACAAACACAAACAAAAAAAAAACACCAAAAAACAAGAGAAAAACAAAACTAATTGCTCCACTGCTGAAGACTGAGTGAAGACAGACATGAATTTCCTCAGGTAAACTGAGAACCTTGGTATTTCTGACTCACATTTTTGCAATGGCTTTGGTTTTCCACAAATTAAACAAAGTGCTTAAATAGTTTTAAAGCTCAGTCTGATGGTAGGAATCTCAAATTTCATTAACAAATGCTCAGAGAGGTCAGTGATTTGCATGATTTGTAGACACCTTGACCTAAAGAGTTCAGTTAAGGAAACTGCAGCTGGCAAATTTGGAAAGGAGACGGGTTCAGTTTTACATATTGGGGTTTTATAGTTCTTGTATGCAGTGTTTCTACACGTATTCACCCCTCACCCTGAGCCAGACACTAAAAGAAAGACCAGAAACAATCCTTGCTAAAAAGATCTATTGAGCCAAACTACAAGGTTTGTACACCAACCTTGCTTCATCACCACTGCCTTCTATAGCTCCTATGCCTTCCATCCTCCACATGTTGTACTAAATACAGGACAGTTCATACTGCTTTTAATGAAGTGCCTTGATTTTTAAGCATTTTTTTTTATCATATAGCGCAATTATGAGAACCACTTAAGAAAGAAATTCTTACACATGGATATAAAAGCTCAAAACTTCACATTGGGGAATCTACTGAGGAGTTGGCACTTTCTCAAACCTAGTGCTCTCAAGTCCGAGTGCTCAAATACAGACTGAGTTCAGAATAGACACATTGTCCAGGAAAAAAGTTTGTGAGAAGAGCAGTATAATTTTCTCATTTACACCAGCTGAAGGTCTATTCATATAACAGAAAGACTGACAATTTCAGCAAGACACTAAAACAAAAATGATGTGTTTACATAGTTCTGGAGGAAGAGACTTCCAGCTTAGCTTATTCTCTTGTATTAAAAGAAAAACAAGATTCTTGTGAAAGTGGCTTCCTACCAGTGGTAAAAGCATTCCTATTGGTAAGCCACTAACTAAAGCACTGTCCAGTCATTAGAAAACCTGAAGCATAACAATACCCTGACTGGCCACAGGAATGCTGCCGATGTCCCTCAGGGCTGTTTAACTGATCCTGCTCCCCATATGTGTCTTGTGACACTTGTGGGAATTGATCCTTTAAGATTTCTTTCATCATTTCTAACATATTTTCTAACTTCCACTCTGTTTGGCTCAGGTTTGATATTTAATAACCTGAAAAAAAACAAACACAGGTGGGCTGCCAAGCTGCCTCTCAACAGCTTCTGCTGACAAAGGGGAAACTGGAGACAGCCAGGCTGAAGCTGACTTTGCAAAGCTTGATTTTTTTATAACTGTTTCTTCTTTTTAATTTCAAAGACAGGCTTGAGTTTCCTCTGGGGAGTAAGCATTTTGGGACAGTCTCAGAACTCCATGCAGCATCAGCGGTCGGTTCCTTCCTGCTGACAGTGGCTCTGTTTTGCTCACTGCTGTCCTTTTTCCCTCAGTGTGTTCATTGATCACTATCTTTTTGATGGTCACATTGCAGACACCTAAAAGGAGTTCTTTTTCTCTATGTATTCTGTGCAGCAAACCACCTCTTTCTGCTCCCTGGCAGCTTCCCAAAAGTCAGAGTTTACTCCCAAATTTGTTCATCCTTTTTCTTACATTTTTGAAGCTGTTACTAACTTCACTACTTTCAAGTTCCAAGTATTTTTCTCCAAGTTGTCCTAGTTTCTCATCTAGATTAATTTGTTTACAAATACTTTTTTTCAGTAGTCTCTGCTTTTGTTCCATAATTTTCCATGCTGAGGCAGAAGTAATATTACCATCTCATTCAGGGATTTCCAGATACATTCAAACCCCTATTGTTCCTGGATAAAAAAAACCTTAAACCAGTCTGCCTTAAAAATCATACACATCTAGGAAAAAAAGCATTGTCCAAATAAAAAATAGTGAAGGAAATAAAGGGATACTTTATCATCCTTTTTTTCTTTTTTTTTTTTATAAAATAGTGATTCATGGAAACCAACAGAGGTATGCCCTTTTCAAACCTCTCAGGAATCTCATTGTTTAGTTTCAAAACATGAACAGGACCAGGCTTTTACTATGGATACTTACAAGAAGGTCAAGTAATTACTTTGGAAAACACTGAACTTAATACGGAAGCACTTCAGCAAAACTTAGTTTAAAAATATTTTCTTCATTCATCTAGAGTCTGTGTTTTATTTCCAGGGAAAAGAGTGAAAGCATATTTTGAAAATCTTTGCTCAGCTATATTAGTCCCATCCATAAAGCTAGCTGACAACTGGATTGTGAGTAATTAAGAGAATTGAATATAAATTCTCCCAGAGCTGAAACCATCATTGATCTGGTATTGTCTCCAATGTGAACAGGAAGAGTCTTACAGACAGCTGGGTTTTCTGCTGATGCACATGCAACACAGAAAAAGGTGTTCTTTGACTATTTGTACCTGCAGAGTTTCTGGTACTCAGGGTGAGATCCCTGACTAAGCTCTACTGTCCTTAATGAAGTCTGCTACTAAATATGTAACTGGAGAGTTCACATCATGGTAAGGCACCTCCCCAGTATGCTAATAGTTAAAATTAAGAACAACCTATTAAGTATTGTCATTCATATATTGAGAGAGAACACAGCTTACCGATATAGATCTTCAAAATGCCATTAAGGTTTAGAATTACTCTACTTCAAATAGTTACAAAAAAGCATATGTGGGAAAAAAAATGAAAAAAACAAACAAAGCAAAAAAAAACCCCACAAAACCAAAACAAAAGAAAAAAAACCCCACAAAAATAAAACCAAGGGCCTGTAGTCTATTGTACCAACAGAACGAAATAAAAAAACCCCAACAAGCTGAGTAGAAAATTGGCTAGAAATTGGAAATCAAGTTGTAACAGGTAGCTGTTCATGAAGGAAGCAAATAGGTTAGAAATTATATTTCTTGTTCTCCATCTCCATCAGATACGTAGATAAAGGAATAAGAAATTCCTTCAAGAAATTAAGGAAATTAAATAAATACAATTCACAGGTTTCCTAAGCATCAGCATAAAAAGAGATATTTGGTTCCCAATGCTGTCCCAGCAGCACTTTGACGCAGAAGCTTAGCAAATAGAATTTAATACAGCTAAGTGGACTTCATATAATGGAAGTTAAATATTAATTGTAACCACAAAGTAAATAGCAAATAATGCAGACAACAGATATTAAAAGGATTAATGAAATGCAATAGATTGTTTCTGCCTAGATGCATTGTAAGAGCAAGAACATGGGACAGCAAGGTGCTTGGATGACCGCAAATCCTAAATTATGTTATGCAATAAACAAAATGATCTATACTTGCCATACTAAATTGAGTTTTGGCTCATTATTTATAGGAAGGCATTTAGGGGAAAACAAACAAACAAAAAAAAGAGGTTGCAGGGTATGCATTATCCTAGTCACTGTCAAATAAAAATTACTGTGGACTTGTGTTTCCTCAGCCTGTTTCAAAATACATACCAATAAATGCTTAATAATCGTTAGCAGAAAAAATACATATTTTTATCAGCAGGTTCATTATTTCTCTCACAGGTGCTTATTTATGAGGGTTCCCTTAAGTTGAAGTAAAGCATATTCATTCCCCATATTTCTAAGTAAACACGTTTGTGATTATTATTGATGGGAAGAATTATGTGACAGCAATGCAGAGCAGGGATCATAAACAGTGAGACTCACCAAGCTGTGTACAGACACAAATACGGTGTTGCTAACAGCTAGTAAGCATACAAATTTGTCATGTTGTGTGACATTCAGGTCAAGCATGTGAAACAGACAATTGTATAGCTTATTTGGAATCGCCATACATTCCTTGTAATGCACTGTTGAAAGTGTTCTAGCAGAGCCTGAAATACAATATTAATATGGTAGGCCATTCTATTCATAATGGTGCATTGTAATTTTTAATAGAACAAGACTAAATCCTAGGAAATGTATTTTCATATTAACCTATTTTTATCCTCTCAATGTACCTGCCTATGAATTATTACCTATGTGTGGGCTATTGCTATCCCATTGTCCCTAGTTTTTCAAATTGCTGGTTAGAGTGGTTTTTTTGGTTTTTGGTTTGTTTGGTTGGGTTTTTTAATTATAGTTAAAAAGAAATAACAAAATTTCCTCTGGCAAAATATGTTACTTCATTAAGATTATGATTTTGGACTGAAAACTGAATTTTAACAAAAAGGAAAAGTCTACCTCCTCCCCCAACAAATCAATTTCCTTTGTTAAAGCTCAAATTTACACATTAAAAGTATTTTTGAACATTAAAATAAAAGACCTGTGGTATAGTTTTTTAAAAGACTAACTTATGCTCTTATTCCATAGATAGGCAAAAATTCCTTCCTCAGTAGATTACCAAATTTTCCATTTTTGTTTGAGACAGAAACATATCTCTGCCAAATCCATGAATGCTACTTTTGAAAGAGATCAAGTTTCAGAGCTAAATCAAAATTAATTATTCAGATCTCTCACCAATACTATGAAGAATTTCTTTTCTGAAAAGGAGTATTTTGCAAAATGGAGCAAGAATTCCCTCTGAGGTTCTGAGACATTAAAACATCTGACATTTTTGTTTTCATTCCATCATACAAACATATTTATAAGTTTCTGAGGGTTTTCACTATCCAAAAAATGTATTCTTTTCTAGTCAGTCCCCCTAACTTTGAAGTAAACTGGCTATTTATGTTTGACTATCAGAATAGTTATGCTGAATCTCTACCCATAATACATTAACCCGGTACAGATGCTTGCCCAGCAAAAACTTAGTAAATATACAAGACAAAAGAAAATTAAACAGCTTTACATGCTTTCTTTTCCATCTTTCTTCAGTATGATCGGGTGCTTCATTATCTCTTCATGCTTTTAAAAAGCAACATTTCCACATATTTAATAACCAAGGTGCCAACCAGTCTTTTTTGATAAAGGTCTTGATTATGATTATTAATGCAACCTACTTTAGTGATAATACTAATTTATAATATAATAATAATTTACAATAGCAACAAACACCTCTAGAAATAAGTTCCAGCCACAAACACACAAAAAAGTGTTTTTCTTAGAATGTCCTAAAGCATCCTGGCCTGCCCAAAACAGACCCAGATAAGAAAACTGAAGTTGCAGTTCTCCAACAGACTGGGGATAACTCTTCTACCCAAATTTTCCTGCTACTTGGAGACAGTACAAAATTCTTACGATTTCTTTCGAGGGGTGTTAATTCAGGAGAGTTTAAGAAAGAAAATTTGCAAATGCTGGATTTGAGACCAGCTTTGCTTTTTTGTAAATGAGTCATTCTATGTCCTGTGTCATACCCTGGAAGATGAGCCAGGATGCTTGCTTCCACTTTGAAAAGAATAAAAATAGCCTTCTGAAAATAAGAGAAAAAAACCCTCAGCTGTCCAGTTCAAAATCAATGCCAGTACTGCTTTACAAGCCTGGCATAATAGATGGTCCTGCACAGAACTCAGAATGTGTGCTTTGCATTTTTCCTAATGAATGACTGAGCTAGTAATAGAAATTTTGATAGACAACAGTGAAAAAAGTCCTATTCAACTGCAGATTTTATTTTTATCCAACACAATGCGGTTTTCATGACGCATTGCAACCTCAGGCAATATATATCATCTGAACAACATGAATATGATTACAACTCAGAGTCAAAGAATTACTCTAAGGACCACCCTTCAAATAGAAATGTACGTTAAAAAATCCATTTCTTTGCATTAGTTGAACTTCTAGATTTTATCGATAGTTGGGTCACAGCCAGTGGGCCAGACTTGCGGCTGATACAAATCAACATAGTCACTGGAGCTCCAAGGTACATCAGAAGACTGTTTGTGCCAGTAATAGTGAATCAAGATGAGCAAAGTCCCTGGTAACACTCCAGTTGGCAGCCAGAGTTCCATTTCAGAGGAAAAGGAAAGACAATCAGGTATAATGAGGATTGAAAGTTGATCAAACACAGGCTGTAGAAAGCCATTGACCAGCGAGTTTGGACTAAATGATTCAGGGGGCGGAGTGTGGACCTAATTAAGAAATTTGCTTTTGAAAACTTACTTCACTTCAACAATCTAAAATATAAGTGTCTACTTAAACCAAGAATCTGGATATCTTCTACTGTTAGAGACTAGTAGTAGACACACAATTCAGCTTCCAAGTGGACCAATTGCTCTTGAGGAACTATAGACAGTCATGTATTTACTTAGGTCAGATGCCTTACTTTCAATGGGATATGATCTATGTGATTTTTTTTGCAAGTAATGGAATTGACTAACTTTCACTACCCCCTTCATATTATCCATTACAATCAATTAGAAAAAAATACATACTGGAAAGGAAAAATATTTTATTTTACATTGATGAAATTTGGGTATGGACAGAAATTTGAGAAAGCATCATTCTTTGTATGCAATTCAGAACTGGAAAAAGGAGGAACATTGTACATTGCAATAGTAACATATGTCAAAGAGACAGAAAGCAAGCATTTAAATAATTTGTAGAAGTGTGGAGCATAGATAGAACAACCTTTCTATAGTAACAAATTACACAGCAAAAATGCTAACAGCTAGAAACCTGAGCTGCAGCTAGCTGATCCCATTTCTATCACTTAAAGCAATTAAAGATTTTGGGCATGAGACTGTAAAACAAATTTATCCAAGATATAATTAAATAGATGATTGGGTCACAGAGTAAGTTCCTGCACAATCAAGATTCAGCACTCAGAAAAGGAACAAGTCTCCTATGCAATCTTCTGCAAACTTATTCTAATCTCTGTAAACATCTCCTTTATCCAGAACTTTTCTCTACATGAATAATAATAACCCTTTGTTTTTGTAGGTAGGTTCATTCCAATGATTTTCTGTCTATCAAACACGCAGAAGGTCACAGTTCCTGCTTAGATTCTTTTGTTACTGAAGGGGAACAGCAATTTAATTGAGAAAGGACACCAGTGACAAAGTTTCTGTTCTGATACTAGCACAGCTGTACACCTGTGTTCAAGAGACATTCTGGAAAGCAATGAGAGAAAACCCTATCTGAATACTAGCAAATAAAATTCAGTTTACCTGCATACTCTCTACAGGGCAAGTGAGAAGCCATAAACAAGTCTGACTAAATGAATAAGCCATGTGAGATGCAAACGAATGTTCACAAAAGCCTTATCAACTCCTTCTTCCCCTCCCCAGACTGCCTGAATACAAAGGCTATGTGTTGCAAGCACAACCTCATGAAATCTTGTATTCATATAAAATCTTGATTTAATAACTATGGCACATGCTCTCAAAGGCTTCACTTATCCATATGAATTTCCCATCATTCATGTCAAAGTGAATTATGATCAAATGACAATTTTCCTATACATTTCCAAAACTTTAAACTCATGTTTTTTTAGAACCCACATGAATTAACTAGGCATGAAAATTAATCCTCTGTTCAGAGGCTGGCAAATGTACCCATTTATTTAAAATCTGCTCCCATGGCTAGACTTATTTTTGCACAGGTCCCTTACAGGACAGGATTAATCCAACCCTTCACTGGAAAATTTCATTACACTCTAACTAATGTCACAAAGCACCCTTTGAAACTCAGAGCTGAGTTGATGAAGTTTTGGCTTTGTATGTATGCTAGGATAAGAGATTAGAAAGATTTGTAAAACTGTCTCTCAAACACTTTTTATGATTAAAAAAAAAAAGACAAACACACCCCTAAAGAGCCAGTCAATAAATAATAGTATGATCTACAAGTAGCAAGTGTTCAATGTATTCCTGTGTGGAGTACCAGAGACATCTGTATTTTTTTAATATCCTAACTCAAGAAAGGACATAAACAGCTCATAAATCTGTTTTAGATCTTCAGAGTAAAGTTTTGTTGTCAATTATGTCCATTCAGCTACCACATTTAAAAAACACAAAACTAAACAAAAAAACCCCAACCTGTCTACTGTAAGAGGAGAAGGGAACAGAACATATTTATGTCATCTACTCTTTATCCTTTTCTTTCACCAGTCAGCAAGGGCTGACCACTCCCTAAAGGTCTGTTTATCTTTCTCCCAAGGGAGAATCCAACACCAGAGTATCCCATCTGGAGACTATCTTGTTTCCTTTCATCAGATGGCAGAATTCATTGAGTGTTCCTCAAGTGAGCTTTGACTTCAATTCATGCATCTAAAGGTGAATTCTCATACAGATTATGTGAAAATCATGCACAAAATGTCTCCTAGCACAGTCCTTCCAGAAGTAGAAACCATAGCCAGTGAAAGCCACTCCATGCCTCTCTTCAATCACCAACCATATTTAGAGTCTTAGAAACACAGAATCATAGAATATGGAATTTGACTTGGAAGGGACCCATCAGGATCATACAGTCCAACTCCTGTCCTGCTCAGGAAACCCCAAGAATCACACCACGTGCCTGAGAACATAAAGCTTCTATAAACTTTATTTTGTGGTCAGAAAGGGTCTAACCTGATTGTCTCTAAGGAGACTGATCAGAGCTTGACAGGGGCTGCAGCGTTCAGGACAGGCAACTTCCTGAACAGCAGCCTGTCATTCTTACCATATCTTCCTTCACTGAAGTACAGTCTGCAGCAAAACTTTATCTCCTCTTCTACACACACACTGAAATCTAAATGTAGGACTTTCAGCAGAAGAATCTCTCATTCAGAAGCATGGTCAGTTACAGAATGTATTATTGCCTGTTAAGAAAATCATCTGATGCTGTTTTTTGACTTGAACTTTAAAATAAAGATATAGTTTCTGTTAAAGATAAACAAAAAGCAAAAAGATGGTGGATCACTTGTTTTTGGTGAGGCCAGATTAAAATTCTACCTTAGATTCAGGTGCTCAGCTCCCTAAAATCAAAAACTGAATGTAAGGTTAAAGACTAACCTCTAAATCTCTATTCTCAATGTTGATCTTAAAATTATATTTTTAAGTCATGATTTATTTTAATCATGAAATTAAGTCCTGTCATTCCTTAGTTACGTGGGCATCATTTGTTCTCATCATTAGTCTTTTTGCAACCAGTAAACTTTGTTTTGCCACCAAAATAACTTTACTGCTTTAAAAGGCGCTAATTTATTTAGGCAACATACTGATCTTTTAGTAGAACTCATCTGAAATACATGAATCAAAGGTCTTCATTTCAAGATACTCAAACCCTAAGAATATAGCTTTGTAGCCTTAATTTATCTACCCTGTCCTATGTGTTCATGGTAGGTCATCAAAACTGTGCTCTGAGCAGAGTACACAGAACAAGACTTTCATGAACCTGAGTCCATAGGAACAAATCCTTGCTCTTTCAACTGAATCTTCACCAAAACAGTCGCAAACTCTAGGTGCCTAGGCAGAATTTAAGCACATGGATTTCAGCAGCAGTGGTCTGCCCCAGACAGAGATGACTTCATTAGCTGGCATACTGCAGCAATAATTTTGGATTCCTTTTTCCTAATTACCTGGGATTACCTAGCAGATTTTAAAACCCTGAAGATTATGATTCCAAGACCCCTGTGTAAGTCCTCAACTGTCCTAAATTTTAAAGGAGCTAGTTTGCAGAAACAACTACCCTTCAATAATTAAATGGTGTTTCACTCCTTACTTCTGCTCAATTTCCTACTGAAATTGAATATGATAATCTAGCAAGATAAAGGGCATCATCTAGACTTTTACATATCTGTGTATTTATATAAACAAACCTAGGCATCTTCTTTAAATAGTCTTGCAAGTATTACCTTTGAAGAACTGAGTTGCAAACAACACAGAATGACTGATTACAGCTACTTCTCCTAGTGAAATTTCTGGGTTTCACGGATTATATAAAGTCACCGTTAAATGATGAATTCCTACCATGCCTGCTGGGCATGTGAGAAAACAGCAAAAAGATAAGCAACTGTAGCTATGCAAATCTTCCCTGGTTTATCTTTGCTAAGGTTAACAACAATGCAGCTGCACCTTTTTATACTATGAAGTATAAAAAGGGAAATGCCCGTGGTAAGCAAGCATGATAAGAGGAGAAAAAAAAGGAAAAGGAGCTTTATAACCTTATATGTTATGTGCGTAAAAGCATTTTAAAGACATTTCATCTCTCTTCAAAAAAGAGCCTGTGCAATCGTAATCTTAAGTTTTCAAACTTAATTGTAAGAAACTGCAATATCTGGTTTCTCCAGTTTTCACCCAAATAAAGCTCATATTTAAAAGCCTATTTCTGACTTTTGTTATTTCCACTTACTCCTACAAGGCCTGTTGATATCTGGAAGAACTCCAGGATAGAACTCCAGGTCAATTGAACTATTGTAAAATAAAGTTTCATTTGTGGAATTGACTTCTTGGTAGCATTGCTGAACTTCACTGCTAACTTCGCTTTCATAATGTGAAAAGAATCTTGTTCTCTTCTTTAAAGGTGTGCATTCCCACAGACCCAAATGCCACACCAGGAGGAACCACTGACTCCTTATTTCTTCCACAGTAACCCTAGCAGGTTTTTGTAGCTGACCAGTTTCAGAGGATAAACAACCCTCATTCTGCATGACTCGTTTACAAACAGCATGTCTCACTGAGCTTCATGGAGCGGTTACGGTTACCAGAAAGACTGTGCAGGAATCCACAAACCAAAAACATCATGGTGTTTTCTCTTCCATGCTTAATATTTTCTAGTCTCCTTAAACAAAAACCTGAAGGATATATTGACACTTAGGAAACAGCAAATCTATTATAAACAGATGAGACTACTTCTCCCCTGCCTTTGCTACTCTCTAAGATACTAATGCTCCCACAAGAACAGGGCAAAGTCTCCGTAATTATGATGTTTATGCTGCAACTAATTAAAAAAATTAATTCTCAATTCCCCTGTTACTCCCCTGTTCCATCCCATTGTGTTCCCCTCCTCAAACTAGTTCCTAAGTATTTTCTTATCAGAAAATAGATGATAAACTCCACCAAAATTGCTAACCTGCCTCCTCAGTGGTCTCTGGTCCCCAATTTTAATAAGCATATTTTCTTCCTTTTCTAATAAATTTATGATGTGTGTTGTTTAGGTTTCCCCCTCATCCTCCTTTTTCTTTCAGGGTTCCCAGGTCTTTGGGAAGCTTCAGGCTTCATTTACATATGTTAGATCAAACAATCAGGAAGGTAAAGAAGAGACAGACTTCAGCTAGCAACAGCACAAGAAATCCCTCTGTATTAACAGGCTACACAACACACTCATTCCAAAACCCTTCATGAGGCTTAACACTACTTTCAAAGAGGAAAAGGCTGATGTGTTCATCTAGTGGCCCTACACATATTTGGATAGTCTTTGGGATATTACATGATCCTCACTGTTAAACAGCAAGCAAACCTTTTTTTTTTTGCATCATAGAACACAGAAGAAAGTCACCCTCCAAACATTGTATTACTACTTTGCCCTTAGTCCATTCATGCAGAGAGCAACCATTCAGCAGCTGCCAAAAGTTCACAGGCTCCAGTCTCATGCTCACTCAGTAAATCTCATTTCACAGCAAAAGCACTTATGGAATCTTGAAGCTGCTGCCACCAACTGAGAAAAATAAAATAATTTATTGAGAAGTCTGCAGTAAGCAACACCCCCAGCACACAGCAGCAAGACCTCCCTTCCTTACCCAAGCACCATCTCCTCCCTTCTGCCCTCTCTATTCTCTTAGTGCAGGGACTTACAGGGAGAAACCTGCAGCCTCAAAATGGTGTTTTAATAGTTTCCCATCACCAATAACATCAAAATCTGAACACTAGCTGGTATAAATCAGCTGTACTGTCATAGCTTTGAAACTGCCCTGAATTACAGCAGTGGAGGATCTATCGATATATGCATTACATTTTCAATTCTTCATATAATCCTGCAAAAAAAGAAAATTTCATTTTCACAGCACACCTGAGATCAAGGTCATAAGTAAGCAATCTGCTTAAATTAAAGCTACACCATGTATGCAATATTGTTTACCGATTCAAAGATTAACAAAGTTACACTAAATTTGAGCTCTGCAGATAGCAAAGCACATTAAAGAGAGCTCTTTTATTCCGCTGGTATTCTCTAAGGTACTTTTGAGCCCATAAATCAGGTTTGGATTCACACAGAACATTTAGCAGACTTATGCAAGATGCACTGAAACAGAAGTAAGATATAATTAAGCAGTGACATGACAGCTAACAAATGTGTTTCGGAGCAGTTTCCACATGCCTCATGTGGCATTATGAGGCACCTAAGCCAAAAGCTCGGGGTACATTAACTACCAGAAAGGGGCCATAATTCCCTCCAACTCTGCAGCCTCCCACATTTCCTTGCTATTTTGAAATGTAATTTTTAAATAAAAAGAAAGAAATAGGGCAAAAAAAAAAAAAGGGAAAGACAATCACACCTGTGTACTGTGAATAAATGTATGAAAATCAGAGCAGCCTACTGGAAAGTTTCCCAAATTCCAGAGCTATCCAAGAATAAACCATATGGTAAACACCAAGGATAAATAGGTTTGAGATCCAGTGTTAGCTTTCCTTTTAGTGAAAGTTCTGAGTGAAAATGCTGGACTGTAGGTAGCAGAGTGCAGTAACATAACCTATGATGGAGTTATGAAAAAAAATACATAATAATTAAAAAATAATCAGCAGTACAGCACTCAGGAGTTTATTTGGAAGGAGTTCTTCAACTTTACTCATGGGCTAAGGCAGATGAGTGCTTTTTCAATCTGAATCATAGTCATGCTGGGAGAAATGCACAGTGATGCTGTAGCTCTGGAATATTTCATTTCTTGGTGGTGTATGACAGTTGCACTAGTCACTTAAATTCAACACCATCAGCTACTTAAATTTAACAGTAACTGTTAATGATTTAACATCCATTGGCAGTTTGTCCCCCCAAGCCAGCACGAAGGGCTGCAAAGGTCTACAGGCACCATCATGCTGATTAGCAGTGATTAACAGTGATTAGCCTGTTTGATCCAGGATTTATATACAGCACAGACTGTGCTGGAAATCAATCTCCATATCTGGGATTTAGATCTGAGCAACTGGGGAGGATATCCCTGCTTTGTTGGTTGTCAAAAGCTGGTGGGCAGAATGCCAACAGGGAGAGCAGGCATAGAACCCCTCTCATTCCCTGCACCAGGGCTTGCTGACTCCTCCTCAGTAAGCCATGCGAGCAAGGACACCCCAACATATCCCAGAGTAGAGCTGAACAGGGCAGTGTAATGCAGCAAAGCAAGTCCTATTAAGGACCTTTTCAGAGCTTGCTCTCTGAAGAGTAGTGTGCAAACCCACAGGGTTTTCATGAATCAGCCTGTCACACTAAATATACTGAGGGCCACTACACACTTCTCCATAAGCAATTACACTGCCCAGGCAGGTTAACCCCTTCATCTCTCTAGATTCACTCTGGAATCAATGGAGACAGGTCACTTGCTGCATTCCATCCACAGAGATCAGCCTTGTAAAGTCCATGCACAAAGTCTGGTGTCTCAAGCACTTCTGACTCCCAAACTTCACTGGTGACCAACCTTTAAATAGTATTTCAAGTTACCTTGAGCTCTTTTTATGACAGTGTATGAGTGGTGAAAGAACTTTGGCTAAGAAATTGAGTCCATCCCTAGTGCAAGTCTAGATGTCTGCTGAAGAACAAGACTGAAATTTTCCTTACTGGTTTTCAAAACCAAATAAATTAATCATGGAGGGTAGGGAGAATAAATAATAACAAGTGAGTTGGGTTTTATTAAACCAATCTCAAAGACTGACACCACTGCTTCCTTTCAGAACAGGCAATTCTTCTCATACAGCAATGTTTTTATCTGAAGATATTGTTTTGATGCTTTTTTGAGGATTACCCCAGAACACTTTAATATATCTTTCATATTCATTATTTCAGAACACTCTAATATATCTTTCATTATCTTTCAGTTTATGTTTCATTAATTGGTAAGAGAAATTTTAAGAGTTAGAAGCTTTTTTAAAATAAAATATATTTTTAAACTTTAACTCATGTCACATTATAGAATTTCAGCAATTTGTTCTTCAATTGCCAATTAACTGAGAAAACAGCTATTTGCAGGGCTGTGTTCCACAGCAACTCAAGAGGGCAGCAAGGTGGTTCAATTACCCCAGCATTTGAATGCTCCTGGGACTCAGAAAAGTCTGAGTTGGAGAAGCAGGAATTCTCTGGTGTAAGCTCAGAGCCGAGTTCACCTCTCTAGATTTTCTCTCCAAGGAAGCATTCACGCCTCTCCTCCACAGTTTTATTCGGTGATTTGTTTCATTAAGAAATCCAAACAAATAGAAACCCAAAACACATTAGAAACCCAAAACATTCAACCCCAAAACCATAAAAACAACCCTGTCTCTCCAAAAGCACGCTTCCAACCACAAACCCCAAACAGATAAAACACCCCACACAAATGGTCAGATGACACTAGTCCTTACATTTTTACCCATGTCAAATTTTATTGAACTTCGGCAACAAGTTCAAAAGTTATTAGGCAGAACTGACAGGTTTGCACAAAGATGCACTTAAACTTCATTTTTTCAATTACACTTGTTATCAATAATAAAAATAATAATAATAGAAAAGAGGAAAATTCTGAATATCAGTCACTAGAATTTAGCTTTCCTATTCTCAGCCAAAAAGCCCTTATCCCTAGACTACAAGATTATATCAATTTTTCTTCAGTTTATGACTTTTATCCAACACTATATAGGAGCTCTCCCCCTGCTTTGCCAGTCTTATTTTTGTTTCTCGTTTTACATAACTTTTGGGAGATAGAGTCAAGTAGGAGGGAGAAGATTGAAGGAACTAGAAAGGGAGAACCAAAAGAGAAATATTTTTTATTCATCAAACCCCTGTGGAAATTTTGACCATAGCATAAATTTCAACTGGGGGTATGCTCCAGAACCCAGAGTGTGGAGTGCCTGGCCACGTCAAGTGTTGCAGAAACCCAGTTCATCTGCAACAGCCCTTGTTACAGAAAGAGATGAAGAGTATCCATTCAGGGTCCATATCCTACTTCAGCTTAGCATTGTTCATAAAAAGCAGTGGGGAGCTATTAATTTCAAATATTAGTATAAAATACAGGCATACTGAGGGAGCTAATATGTGCCTTTACATAAATTTAGATTCCTGAGGAAGCAACTTGACTGTAGGGGAAAGCAAACAGCAATACACCACCACAAGCCTGGTAAAGAAGAATGCAATACTACAGAAAACTGAGGCAACACACAGGCAAATGATAGATCTCATTGCCCTGCTTTTCTAGGATTAGCCTTTTAGCATAGGGCCAAGGAGCACATCTGCATAAACATGTGATTGTTCTCCAGGGACCAGGAGTTCAGGCATTTCACTCACATTCTTTCTGATGCAGTTAAGAAAAATAAAGCAATCTGATGGATTGCCTTAATAAAAAAGGAAAATAAATTAAAAAGCATGTGCCATGTTAACTAAGCCCATCATCTATATCACTAGGTGTAGGAGATGTGATCAGCCAACTAGAAATAATCCAGCTGGTTTGAAGCAAGCAGCAAAATGTTCATCCCATTTCTTTTGCTACCTGCTACAGAATACCTGCTCTTCTTTCCCTGGGTAGGGGAGAGAGAAAGAAAAGAAAGAATACAAAACCTAGTCTTTTCTGGTTCTGAAGAGTTTTACTCAAATCCTACTATCCTACTGAAGCTACAATAGTTCATTTTGGCCTGTAACTAAAGCAATGATAATCCTTGCCATCAAGGGAGGTGGTGGGAGGGAACAAGACAGAGAATGATAGAAATAAACTTTTCCACCTCTCACACATGCCATACTTCAGTCTGGCTACCAACTCTCTGACCAGTCTTGCTGAATTCACAGCTGCACAGACTGTCACTTTTGGTTTGATCACCAAAGCGCCTCATCAGTCCCAGGCATCTGGCCCACACATTTTTCCTGATGCACTGAGGTCCTTGACTGGCCCTTAATGTTCACTTTGTTGGTCCAAGAATTCCTCATAAGGAATAGTCAGGATCCAGTAACATCCTGAGATTGTAGCAGAGGTAGCCTTAAAGATGGAACAAATTCTGCCTCTGCTATTCATATTCCAAAATTGTTGTTTTTTATGGTACTTTATATGTAAATACACCAGGTGGAGGCACTTTCTCTTTGAAAAAATGCAATTACTGATTTTTTTAAATTCCTGATGATTTTCATTTATGAGTATCAGCCAGTATTTCCCCTCTATTTATCAATTAGCACCTCCAGTCAAAATGAGAGCAAACCACTTACTAACTGTGGTATGACTTTGTTCAGGGCATTAATACAATTTCTTACATTATAAAGGGTCAAATGGAATGAATAATTGTATGTAGAGTGGAAGTTAACTATTCATTATAATTCTGGGAATCTGAACAGCATGACCAGATTAGAAAACCATGTGTCTTGAAAAGTAGTAGGAAACATTTTCCACCTATTTTTCACTTTTACCTTCTTTTTGATGAAAAATGAAAATACAATGACATTTTATAACATCATGCTGTTTTCAACACATATATATATATCATTCTATACAATTGAAATACTTAATTTCATTTTGTTGAAATGAAACATGTTGAAAAAATAATTCACTTATTTCATCCACAATTAGTGCCTTCCACTTGTAATTTTTAAGGCTAAAAGTGCTTAAAAGAAAAGCATTTTACTTGACATGAAGATTAATCCTTTTTTTCTATGAGATTTTAGAAATGTCACAAGTAAAAATAATGAACAAATAAACCACACAAATATCTTGAGCTGAAACTTCACTAAAATCAATAATACTTGACATAAATAGATTTGGCACCAGTACATTTAATATATTTCTCATAATTTATATGATTCAGAGTATTCTTATGCACAAACATAAACAAATTTAGAGAACTTCTGTCTAAAAAAGACTATTTTAGAGGGAAAAGAGTAAAACCAGAAAAACAGCCACGTTTTTAGCATTCCCTATCAGTATGACTTACTGATAGTCCGTATATCCAGCCTGAAAACAGGTGAAACAATCACCATATAACATTTCTAAAGCTCAAAGCAAAAAAAAGGTTTCAATAGCTTGCATTTGTTGATGTATTTCCTCCCAGTGCATTTTACAAGCTGAGGACATCTGTGACATTTTATAGTTTGGGAAACAGATCCAGAGATGTGACAACTCATAAAAGAACCTAATGAGGAAAGAGCATATGCAATACAAGCCTTTTTTGCCTCCTCTTTTAGTGCGAGGAAGATTTCCCTTTTCAAGGTCTTTGTTAGAAGTGTCAGTCTACTAACAGAAGTATTAGTCAACTCTTTAAGTGTTTTTTTTTTTCTTTCTGAACTCAGATTAACACTTTGCCTTCAAAGGACAAAGTGAAAGTGGTATGTTGAAAAAAGATTTACAAATAATAGAAGAAACCTCCATGGACTTTTATCTGATACCTCTACAGTCTGGAGGACTAGAAACAGTGAGCATGGTGTAGTTCAAATGAATGTTTTTCAGGCTGAAAGAGAAGGAAAGGGACATCAGCCTTGTCTGACATCATCTCACTCCATAAGGCAGCAAGGAGACTCTGAGTAGTGTCAGAGATTCCCTGTCTACATTAGGGTTTGATATGGATGCGTAATTGTGGCTTCTCAGACTTTGCTGGGGCTTTTAAGCTCTTCAGACAAAACTATTTACTTAGTAAACTATTTACTTGTAAAGCTCCCTGATGAGTCATTTGCATGTGATTTGGTGAAGTGCTTAATGTAAAAAAAAAAAAAAATTGCTACAAATACAAAAAAAATTTGGCCATTATTTCTTGAAGTATTTTACAGTCCAAAAGTTTTGCAGACATCTCTGCGTTTTATCAGTAAGCCACAAAGAAAATTCATTTAATTAATTTCAGATCCTTTGTATTCTGATCAGTGACTAAAAGGTCTCCCCTTTCCCCAACCTATCCTGCCATATTTGCCTTGTCTCTGATAACCAGAGCTGATGAAGTAACAAGAATGGATTGGATCACCCTCCCCTTCACACAGACAGACATTGATCACATCTGTTTCTTCTGACTTACAGATCCTCTTTTGCAAACATCTTGCAAACTTTGTTAATTATGCTGTCTATGAAAATGTTGTTCAGATTATCCTGGGAATTAGAGGGGGTTTTTCTGCTGTACAAAGTGTTTTTGCAGGATCTGTTAAACTAATGTGGGAAGCAATGAACACTTCAGAATAGCATGTTCCTGTTTTTCAGGATAACTTTAGATATGACAGAGAGAAGATTCTTACAGAAAATAAAATAGAATAAAGTGTAAATAGAGGAAATTTATACACTGGGTTTCATCCAATATCTATCAGACTCAACCAAAAAGTGTCTTTAATCCTGAAGAAACTTGCATTTAGCTTTATAGAGACTCAAACAGAGATTATTTTTCTTTCCTTAAATATGCTTCTGACATTCTGTCCTCATATTTCTATATTCTGCTTAAGAAAATTGATGGCAGTTGATCCACTGTACCCTACCTTTGAAGATTAAAGTACAACAGGATCCACATCTCACTTCAGGAGAGCTTTAGATCCTCAGAAAAAAAGAAAGGAAAAAAAAAAAGCATCAGCCTTCACAAATGGTTGTGTACTCAGCAGGACCAATTCCCATCCACTCAGTGCATGCTGTTGACTGGGGAGGGCTCTTCAAGTTAATTATAAGATGCCAACTGGTAAGACTTCTTCAAAATCATTGGCAGTCTTAGGCTCATATAATTCTGTTGAATTTAGCATAACAATGGGCCTTGGTATCAGACCAAATTGGATTCAGTTGAGTAGTTCCTAGTGCCCAAGAACTGAAGCTAACACAAATATCAGTCCCTACATTTTTGGCTACAATATAAAAAGCAACCAGAAACATACATACCAAACTGCCCTCATTCCCACACACCCCAGAAACCCAAAACAAAAAAACAACCAACAAACAAAAAACCCCCCAAACCAATCAACCAACCAACAAAAAAAACAACCCCCCTTCTCTTTCCACATAATAAATGTATGAAGAAGCAAGGAAATCTGTCCAGCTTCTCACAGGTTTTCAGAGTGCGTATTACCAGCATCCCTTTGTCTACATTGTTAACCAAACTGCAGATAGGACTCAGGTCTCTCTTTTGTTCTTATAATGTGGAACTAACAGGGAGATATGTAACAGACATGTCCAAGTCCACACTGCACCAACCAGAGAGATGAAACAGTCTGAGAAACGTTGAATCTTTCCTTCATTCCTAAAGTGGCTAGGTAAAGAAAATAAAAAATCAGCAGTTTTAAGTTTGAATACTATTTTACAAAAGTTAAAACATCTCAGTTTTGGTCTAAGACCAAGAATAATTGTGTCTTCTTAACACTACATATGACTCTATGCAGGTCTGCTAATTTAGATCTCTCAGTATAAGTGAAGGCAGGAGCATTCTTCACAGAAAGCTGCTGTAACTGCCTTGTGTAGAAAACTGGCTCACAGGACTAAACACTGGCAAAAAGCCTAAAACAATACTTGTCCATGGAAAAAATCTATTAAGCGTAAAAGAATTATAGGTGAGAGCAAAGCAAGGATCAATGTGCGGTGTGAGCTTCTTCAAGATGAATATATATGAAAGTTACATGAGAGAGCTGAAAAACTCATATTGCAGGGAACATGAAGAATAATAGCAATGAAACACTTCAAAGAAAATGTTTACTCAAGGGCACCACAGGATTGATGAAATGATCAAAATAAACAGGTGAAGTCAGATTCTTCTCATGCTTTTCTCATATCCCACAGGAAAGGCTCTTCACAATCAAGAATTTAAAAAAAAAAAAAAGAAAAACAGCAGCAGACTATTGGAAGAAAAGGAAAGTTTAGAATAAAGGATTTTTTAAAATATTCTTCATCAATACAGTGATGGTAATGTGCTCTATCAGACGATGATGTCTCTATATAAAGAGACAAAGATATTGTTCCTTCAAGTTACCCCAGGATAACATTAATAAACATTTAGAAGCATTGAAGAAAAAGAAAAAACAAGTACGGAAAAAATGAATTCTATATCCAATTTCTTCTGTGCTTTTTAAGAGTTTGAGAAATAAAATTACAGAAGTAATTTCTCAGAACTGTCGGACATTCGACATTCTTGTCAGTGAGTCAAGCTATTTACGTGCACACTCTGCAATGGACACCTCCACCCATCATCTCTGGCATTGCAAGCAAAGAGCTGTGCACTTGCAGCTCAGAATGAAAGTGCTTTCTAATTCCAACCATTTGGAATTGGGGTGGGAGGTGGTGAGAGGAGTTAATTGAAAACCTGAACAAGCATGTGACACTTATGTAAATTAATCAGAAAGACTGATGTTTAATTTACACTCAATAAAAACTTAGTTGACACTTGTGAGATATTCCCAGTGCAATCAGGAGGCAGTTTGTCCCTTCTTTCAAACTAGACTTACAGATCTTATCTACAGTTGCTTGGAAGCAGCAAGGTAGATGAACTCTTCCACAAAACTGGAGGCAGTTTACTTTCCAGGATTAAAAAAAAAGTAAGATATCAAATGTTCTTGAAAACTGTCAAAATTAATATTGTGATTTCTGGTGCAGAAGTTTCAAGGATAAGCCCAGCAGTAGCAACATAAACAGCCAAACATAGCAACATAAACATAAACCAGACCGCAGTACAATGACAATGGACAACAGAATTTCAAACCAGCTTTATGTGCTGCTTTATTTTCACAATTTAAATTATAGAGTAATATCAATAATTAAATTCTAATTCAGATACAATAATGTCCAGGGAAAAACAATTGCCATAAATTTCGTACAAATTATTAATCTACATGTACTGGAAGTCTGTCTACTGAGGAAAACTAATGAAGACTCACTTTGTGGAAAAGGCTCCTATTGAAATCAGTATTTCCTTGGGACTCAGCAGCTTCCAAAATATCTGGTTGATATCAAATCAGACAGGACAGCTTACCCAACTTGTCTTATCAACTCTCTTGCTGATCCATGGTGTGTGTGGGATAACTTATTGCAAACTTGCTTTCCCAAATATGGAAAAATCAGTGATTTCTGCAATATTATATACATTCATTGAATGGTTAAAATGGCCCTTGCATAATGACTTTAGTGCCAGCTACCTGATCGTTCTACCAACGTGATGAGGAGTGTTAACAGAAAAACAACTAAATAAATCAAGTTGACATGTTGCCCTGCTTTTGTACTGATTTCAAAGTGATGCTGTCACACATCACTGAGTAAAAAAAAAATCCAAACAAAGAACAATACACTCTTACATCAGTCAAATATTGTGACACAAACTGGAACAAGTCATAGAATTGAAAGCTAACATCAATCATGAGGGCTTTCATTCTGACCATTGTAAATACAAAAGGAAAAAAAAGAAGCTATATGATTTCCTTCAAAATCCAATGGTCATAATATGATTTATATTTCCTGGAGTTTTAAATTGGTTTTAATCTCAATCATTATTTATTGAGAGGTTATATATATCCCAAATACCATTTGTGTTGATTGATTACTTGTTTTTCTAAAATGATTATAATAAAATGTAACAATAATACAGTATAATTAAATATATGTCATATATAGACATATATCTATATAGTATCTCTCTCTCTCTCTCTATATATATATATATATATATATAAAAGTGGATCTCCACAAGTGAACCCCTAGTTTATAGATTTTTTTGTTGTTGTTGTTTTTAGAACATATTTAGAACTAAGATATATTTCAAAATAATTTTGCCTATTCCTAATCAGTCTTATGAAATAATAGCTGCTGTACCACAATAAATAAATAAAATGTAAAATGAAGAGGATTAAGAGGCTATGCTCATACTTTGCAGGAAAGCTCAAGAGTTTGAAAATATGTGAGCAGATTTTATGTCTGAAGATGTATCACACACCTCTGGAAAGAATTAGTCAAGTTTTGCCTCAAAATTTGCCCAAGGGCTAATAGCTTCACTGAATCCATACGTTAAACAATCAACAAGTCTTATTATTTAGTAAATTGAGAATAAAAGAAAATAAATGTTTATGGAATTAAGAGGTTGTTTTTTAACCCAGGAAATGGACAAATTCATCAGAGATAGTCACTATATTTAACAATTAGTTAATAAAGCCGATTTGTAAATTGTGGGATGTAATTAGAAACCCGTGAAAAGTAAACATGACAATCCAGAAGGATGAACACTTGTTCATGTCATTGGGGTACAACTACAAAACAGAGACGGTAGAAGAGGGCAATAGTGCTAGGAGGGCTTAAATGACAAAAGCAATAAGCATGAAACTTTCCAGAAATATGAACACATTTGTCATGGAAAAAGGCTGGGGAGATTATTAAACAGCAGGATTAAAAAAAAAGAGACTTACAGAAAGTGCTGGTGTTTACAGCAGGTTGAACATAATGGGGGGAAATGAATCAGTCACTTAAAATGAGAGCAGTAGGGATTAAGTTAGCAGCAAGTTTGATAGATGTATCAGTGGGGCTTTGACAAAACATGAATTGAAAGTCAGAAATAAGCAGACATATTTTAGCATCCCTGCTGGTTAAACAGTACTCAGTTATGAGAGTAACTGACTACAGTCAGCGACACTACACACACACACACACACACACACACATATATATATATATATATAAATGACCAATGTTAAGGGACTTTGTCCTCAAGGATAGTACAGCCCTGTGTGCAGCCAGAATTCCTCCACTGGACAATTTCAGCAAAACAGCTACAAAAGAGCAATGCAAGGAAAATTAAGACCTCCTCTCCTCAGTTCTGTTTTTTAACCTTCTGCCTCTCCCAGCTCTGTCTCTCCCAGCTCTGAACGGAAGGCACAGGTCTGTCAGTCAGCTTGTACTGACCCTGGACAACTGCAACACGTCATCGCTGGCAATGTTGGATGGGTACCCTGCTGGGTCCTTGTTCTTCAGTCAAAGAAAAGAGGGTGTTTTTCCAAGTCAGTACAAATAGACATGTTTACTTAATCTTTGTAGGTTCCTGGTTCATTCCCAGATTAAGAGATAAATTCAGGTGTAATTTTTTGTGTTTATGTAGAGAAAATACTTTTTAATTTGGTGTTTCATCTAGAGACATCATAGATGTTCTATGATTCTCTCAACCCTCAGCAACCACACTTAGTGTTGGCTCCTTTTCACTGATAAAACCTGTATTAGTTTATCCTTTGAATTCTCACTCAGAGTCTTACCCAGAGCTGCTAACAATGAACTCCCTAAGGTATAGAAGGTCCCTCATATAAGCATTCATCTCTGTTCTTACGTGCAGTGTAATCATGGCAGGGTGATTCGTGGGCCTTAAAGGATAAGCTTTGATGTGTTAATGCTACAATATGTATGTGAGTGAGTTCAGAAACATATACCATGAAAAATTCCTGTTAAATATCCATGCTGGCAGAAACAGATCCAGAGTACAGGCACTTTGCTTGGGCAATGAGTACGTCAAACCTCTTCTAACCAATTTCATCATTTTTTATCCTCACAACTTTTGAGATTTTTTTTCAATCAAAACAAAAATGTTCCCTCTCTGCCTGCCAGGAAAATGTATTTTCATCTGTCTTTGGTCAAAATGCTATTTTTCTTTAAGAACATCAGCAATAAGAAAAAAAAAAAAGACCCAGTCCTACAAGTCATCTGAGACTTACAGGTATGTCTCATGGATTCACTACACCGAAGTCATTGAAGGTCACCACAGGATTAATATGGATGGATTAAAATTTGCAATAGCAATGTAAAAATAGATGGAGATGCTGTAGAGCTGGGCAGGGAGACAGAGGTAAAGGATGAGCCTTTTAATTATTTTTTAGTTTGAGGAAAAAAGGAGTGCTGGCCATGAGGTATAACAATGTTATTTTTTTGACAGGAATAAAAATTGGGTTGTTTGAGGAGTTCAAACTCCCTTATATGAAACAAATTTATGAATATGTACAGTGTGCAGGCATTTGACCTGGTTTAAGGAAGCTGTGTGACTAATTGCAAGTGCTTGGGGTGGGCTGGAATAGGGATGGGGTATGAGCCCTTTCCCATCTGTTATTTCAGATTTGTTGGGCAGTTTTCCACAAACATGGCAGAAGCAAAAGATCTCACCTTTTTGAAAGGACTCTGAAAACAGCCAGGGCCACATGGGTGCCCTTTGTGGCCTTGCAGAGGAGAATGCCACCATGGAAGTTCAGCCTCCATGTGACATCAGAGACTTTACACTGAAGGCACACCTTGAGATCAGAATTCAGAGAAAACCAGGCTGATCCTATTCCTGGGATCAGTTGCTAGGGCCAAGACTCTTCTGGTGAAATAAATTCATTGGACTAAATCTTAGGCAACCTACTGTCATTTAACCAGAAAAGAGAACTGGTAAGTACTAACTCATGTGATGTCACCTGAAAATTGTATCTGATGCCTCTCATTCAGAGAGGGATTAATGGATGATGAAGTGAACAACTGAGTGGATTTTTATCCACTTCTGCCTGGTTTCTTCATATTAATGTTAGGAAGTGACTGCAAAATTTTATATTAATCACACTTTTCTAAAAAGGAATTACATGTCTTTGACTTCTAAAATAAAACCAAGACTCCTTTAATCCAGGTACTTCTTTTTTAAATACCCCATTATCTGTGAAAATAGCTATTCTTCAACACCTCTTATTTGCAGAGCACATTTTAATTCCTAACCCCCTTAAGATTATCCACGTTTCTGTCACTGTAATCATAGAGCAGTCTTGCAATATAGCTGCTACTCCAATGAGATGACCCAGCCTGGATGAGGGTGATGCTGAATCATAGAGCAAATGCATCACTTCCACATCATGGACAAGAGGAGGTGAAAAAAATTGGGATAATCAGTTGTGATACCATCACAAGAGTAGCTGAACTAAGAACTGAGTCAGTGTCTATGTGACAAGACAGTCCCTCAGCTGGCTCTTTTCATCCCTGATAAATTTCAGTTTCCTGGCTGCTGTTGTCAAAGGGGCCGGGTGAAGCACCAAGGAAAACCAGCATGTTTGGGCATCTAGGAAAGGTACATCAAGGCATGAGCTATTGGAAAGGTGAAGAATGTTTATTTCTGTAGGGAAGATAAGTTCCCTGGCAGGAAGGATTGGTCTGTTGTCAGCATGGCTATTTTTGAGATTTGTACCTGTTTGCCACAATGTAAATATATTGCGTTTCAGACATCTTTGCCAACCTCTCCACCTCAGATCATCAGATTGTGCCATAGGTAAGGTCATCCAAAAAATAATTCCTCTGCTATAACTGCCTGCTTAGAGAACATCTCTGTGGTTTTTGGTAGGTTGGTGAGTCTTTTAAATCCAGGTCTCTTAAGGGGGATAACATTAGCTTTAGTGCTGGACAGCCCTGAGTGCAGACATGCAATGGGTGTATCAGAGGCAGTTATCCCAGGTGCTCCCCTAACTGAGTGAAACCCTGGGGATTTCAGTGCATAAATTGAGCAATTCATATATTACTCTTATTTTAAAATCTCTTTTTTCTTTTTTTTTTCTTTTTAGTGGTTCCCATAATGCCATCTGCTTTCCAAGCTGTGAGTTTGCTTTGATTACTTTTTTTTTCATTAATACTAAGACACTACTCTATATTTGTGTGACTTCTTGGTTAGGTTATTGACGTTTTCCTTCATGTCTCTATTTTTACTTATGTAACCAAGCCACATTCAAGATTTCGCTCATTCCAAATTCACCTGTTGCCACATTTCTTCAATTTTGCATACATTGTACAGAATTCTATTAAACACTTCATTGATTTTAAAATCCCTACTTTAGTATTTTAAATTTTATGTGTTCTTGCTTGTTGGGATTCAGCAGAATTATAAGATCATTAATTTATCTTTTTTATTTTTTCCTGTTTTCATTTCAATCCAGTCTCTTACTGTCAAGTCTAAATTCTTTAGATTTTTATACCTAACCTTCAGAAATCAACCTTAAGAGCTGGTGAGAGTCCAGATTAAGGGTGAAATTAGTTTTCTTTCCAAATACAGATGCTCATACACCAAGCTTATAGGAATGGAAGTTTTCCCAATAAAAGCAATGGAGGTGGTTGAGTTCTCTACCAAGACAGGTGCCCAAAAACATTCACCACTCTGCAGCGGAAAGTTTAGTGCTACTGAATCAGATATCAATATTTATAAATTGTCATGTTCACTCATCAAAATTGATAGTCCAGATCTTTTAGAT
This sequence comes from Sclerurus mexicanus, assembly GCA_013396755.1. Classification (NCBI taxonomy): domain Eukaryota; kingdom Metazoa; phylum Chordata; class Aves; order Passeriformes; family Furnariidae; genus Sclerurus; species Sclerurus mexicanus. The sequence continues at coordinate 1,929,052 of VWZF01002605.1, read as the reverse complement.
CATTTTCACAGAGCAGCAGACTTCAAGCATGTACAAGCATGGGACATCACAAGCTTTGTGTCCCACAACATACCCCATCGCTCTGCATGATGTCTCAGGCAACAAACAAGCAAACAGGTGAGATGTCAGAAATGGCACAAAGAGCCCCTGCTCTGATGAGCTCTTTAAGGCAGCACACTTAGTCACAGCTCTAAATAGTGGTGTTTGGGTTTCTACATTTACATGACCTGTCAATTTCCCATTTATTTTCCTCTCTCACTACCTGAGGGTAATGCTCGGGGTTCTACAGGTTGGTAGAAAAAGAAATTTCAACTTTATTCTGAGTGCATTCAGCATATATTCTCTCTTGGCTGCAGTAGTGCCCCAGGTCTTCAGGGATAAAACTGCATTGGTGATGTGTTCAAACCAAAGATGAAAACCAGGAAACTGATTAGGAGAATATATGATTATTTTTGTGTTTCTTTCTAGTGCCAATGCCCAGTGTGACAGTGATTGGTGTGATGCAAGAAGTAAAATTAATTTCAAGATTAGCAAGGAAATATGTACAAATTGAAAATGAATAGTAAAAGAGAGTAATTCCTCATGCAGAAAAAATATCTTGAATGTGTCAGCTAAGAAGAAACACAAAAAGACCAGTTGTCTCAGGAGTCAGGGTGTAAAGTTAATGACAGGATAAAGAAAAAAATAAATATATTGAGCGACATTTTCCAGCTTTAAATAAAAAATATGGACATTTGCTTAAAGTTGATATCAGAAGGGCAGAGGTGGGAGGCAAAGCATTGGAAAGATCATTAAAAATGTGTGAAAACCCTTACTCTGAAGTATATAAAGCATGTGTGGGAGCAATTCTGTAAACTCTCAGGTCCAAGTCAGAGGGGATTTCAGTGACACTCAGAACTCCAAACCCTTTCAAATTAGAAACGCCATGGAAAGAAGAGACTGAAGAGATGCTACTTTTTCAAGGCTAGATATATCACATAACACCATACAGTTGACATGAGGAGGGATGAATAAGCTGATAATAAATCAGGAAATTAAGCCAATTTAAGGCCTCTATTAGAGTCATATCTTAGGAGTCTCAACCAACTCAGGAATATATTGCAGCATCAAACATGTAAGCACACGGTTCTGAAGAGTTCCAGTTCAAAATGCAAAACATAACAGGTGACAGAATTCAGGCCAACAAAAATTACCAGCTGTTTTAGCACAAAACATATGAGAATAATCCAATATCAAAGAGCCACCACATACCATCCCTTGCCTACCACAGCTGGATGACTAAAAATCCACAAATAAAGATCCACAAATTTTGACAATTATAAAGGACAGCCTGATGTATATATACAAACATTGGCTTTCAGCAGTCTACTGGACAATCTAATATTAAAAACATGTCATTTATCATGCATTTCAGAGTAGAGAAGGAAGCAATATACTCAAACTGAGACACAGACCACCAAGGCTCAAGTTGTTGACAGGGTTACAAAGTTCCATACTGACAAAGTGTAGGCTGCATGTAGGTTTTCAAAGTACTGGCATCTCACTTGCAGGCTACACATTCAGTAAACCGCAAACAAAATATTTTATAAGAGGTAGTGATTAGAAATGATGGTTTATAAGTTAATTTTATTTCACCAAATAGAACATTGATTTTTAAAAATCATTTTACCTTAATAAACTGATGTTGACAACAGAATCCCAAACGATAAAGCTTGTCTCCTTCATTTCTAAGTGGTGAGATACTTTCAATTTACAAAGATTTGAGTGAAAAGTCAAAAAATGGAACAAAAAAATCAAAAAGTACTTGATTCTCTAAGGAATAGAAGTATCTTCCATTCAGCTCTTGAAAGCATCACAGTATTAAAAGAATTATGAAATTAACATGCTGTTTCATGTCTCATGAGTGACTGAAAAATTCAGTAAAAGACCTTATTGTTCTTACAGATTGCATTTGCAAGCCAAAAAACTGCACTGCAAATCTTATTTCTAGAGTTAGCACAAACTGGTTTTAAGGATGAAACTGTAGCAGTAGTACAGTAGATAATGATCAGGCCATCTCTGAAGATGCAGATACTTTTTTCCTGACAGGCTCCTTTCTATTCTCTGTTCTTTCTATTTTTAATAGAAAAATACTATATTCTAGTTAATAAAACAATACTTCAGAAAGTCAGATAGCTCCTTCCATGGATTTCTCCAAAACACAGCTTCAGGTGACCAGATGATCACTGCCATTAAAACCTATCTCTGAGCTACCTGCCAAACCCTGATATCCTGCAGTTAGAAACTAAAACCAAAGAGTATTATTCCATAAGGTTTGGGTACCAAGTAGGGTAAAGAGAGCTGGAGAGGTCACTGCTCTCCTCTGTCAGTGCTTAACTTGACAGCCAATCAATAAATCCTAAATGTCTTGTCAATGTGCTGAAACCTACTAATGGTACCAAAATGAGGGTAATTTCTTCTATAATTCCAAGAAGCCAAACACCACTGTTGCCAGATAAAGAAAATACAGATGAGGAAAATAGAATGCTTATTCATAGAAATCATTAAGCTATGGAACCGCACCATGTTTATTTTGTAGGATCATGTTAAATATTAACCAAGAAGAGAAATGGGAGAGCAATTACCCTAGGTATGCCAACTCAGCTCCATATTTGGGAAGTAACACCAGTTCATCAAGCAATCAGCTATAAGTTTGGGGTCTACAACCACCAGGGGGACCCCTGGGACAGAAGAGCACATTTGCAAAGGGGAGGGAAAGTGTTAATGATTTCAGGGACAGGATTATCGTATGTATGTTTCTTCTGGGAAAATCAATGACTGTGTATGTAAACTACAGTATATAAATGAGAGCATTTTCTGCACTCAGCATGCAAGACAGGTGGAGCTATCTCTCTTGCATCTGGCATCATAATAAAGAATGCCTGCTTTCTAGTACTAAAATTATAGTGTTAGAGTTCACTTCTTGAATGTTTTCAGTAACACCTTCACACCAGCTCAGCTACCGGCACTCCACACACACTTACCTACAGAACAGAAATGACACTGACTTTGAAAAGCACAATAGCATTTCACCATAGAAAAGTCCACAAAGATATTCTTCCCATCTTGCCTCAGAATTCTTGCAGAATACTTCAAGATCTCTGTTCCAAAAAGCATATAAACACACCTCTAAATCAAAGCACAAAAATAGTTTTTTGCAGTTAGTGAGGTGGCTAAGAGGCTTCTGAGCTTTTCTGCTTAAGGCATCAGCTATTGCTTTGTTGACACCATCACAGCTTGAATATTTGGGTGAGGGTTTTACCTAGTTGGTTGGAAAGGCAATGTATCTTAATAGATACATGTCTTATCATTAGCTTCTGTCTCTTCTGCCTCTGATGGTGAAATTATGGGATGGATATGTTCCTCCCTCAAAACTTCAAACTTTCATAAGCTGATAATATGCTCAGAAAAAGTTGTAAAGCATTCAGTAAAAACCTCATATTCATGGGTACTAAAGTTCCAAAAGCCATAAGATAGATTTATTAGGGACAGCTTCATTATGTAATTACTACACCCAATAATTGCACATCTTCAATACTCAGGAACAATTGAATTTTTTTTTTCTGTTTTCCACCCCCTGATATCTCCAGCACTGCTAAAACCTATGGTGTGCATTCAAAAGCTTATTTATTTATGCATATGGCTTGCATATCTCAAGGCTAGATGCATAAATTTTTAGGAGCTGACATGCTCTTCAGGGAAAAAAGTTCTCCCTCTGAATTATTCTGTTCACTCTGCAGCTAACCACTTCTACCCCTTGTTTATCTGCTCATTACTGTGACTGAAAATGAGTTTGTCAGGAGAAATATAATTTAAAGAATGAGAACATGAATATAGAGGGCATCTCGATAACTCAGCAAATATGCAAACCTTTTTTTTTTACCTACAGATATACCTTTTTCTCTTAGCATTCTTTTAAAAAAGAGCATTCTTCAAAGCTTTTGTAGGAAAAAAATCAGAATAAATTTTACAGAAATGCTCTGGAAGCTGTTTTACCTTGCTGTATGTGGGCTTTGCCTTCTCTAAAGAAAAAGGATCTTCAGAAGAATCACTTCTAAAAAAGGCTCAGTATTTTATAATTTTAACCTTTTCCAACTCTGAAGTGGGGGTCAAATAATTTATTATTTGGAAGAATGTCTAAGTCCCATCACAAATTCTAACAAATCAAAACCTTTACAAATCTTTATTGATCTTAGTGTGCACGTGCGGTAGGGAAGGGGGAATGAGACATCATGCCCTGCCTTGAATTACTCAATCATACCCAGAAAGAGATGGAAGTGTGTTGAATCTGTTCATTGTACCCAGCTCCATTAAGCAGTCTAAGCCATCATCTTCTTCCTCAGCTGAAATTTGCAAGTGATCTTCAGTCAGCATCCAAAAAATCACCCCTCCTCAATTTGCTGACCAGCACACAAAGAAAGAAGACACTCTAACTTGCTCTTGGCTTGCATTATGTTTCTGCAGCTCTTGTCCCTGTCTGGATCAGGTCGTCCCTTTGTTAAAACCAGGAAATTCCCATGTAAGCTCCAGCACAAATATACCGGTTATTTCCATTCCAGCTGTTTTACAACAATCCCTGGATGCCTGCATTTATTTCAATGTCTCATTCAGGTCTTATTCAGTTTGCCATACAAATTTTGTTATCCTAATGTTAAGCAAACTACATATGTCAACATGTGTGCTGACACTAACCCCAGGCTAGAGCTGAAAAAATGGTAGTCTAACTCATTTAATTCCCTTTCCTACACCTGCTTGTGTCACAAGAGAGAAGATATGGATGGATACCATGGAAAAATACATGTGATGCAATTTAAAAGTTTGCAGTGTGTTTGAAGCTGTTAGAGATCAGACCTATTCTTGGAACAGATAACCCCAAATCTGTCAACTAGAGATCATCTCTAAACTAAGCAGTGTCTGGCTGAGATGGACTCACTTCCACACCTGTTTGGTAATTTCTGACTTCTTAAGTTTACAAATCCAAAGAAGAATAGCTCCAACTGGGCTGGTGGCCCTGACTGTGTCAGCCTGAATTAAGTGCATAAATTCTGTCTGGGGCTTTTTTTGCCTTTGTGTTTGTTTATCTTTCTACATTTCTGTTGCCAATTTCATGCCTGATCAGACAAACCCACAGAAATTTTTTTGTTGCAAGGTAAGGCAAGTCTATAAACAGACAAGAGGAAAACATGCTCTAAATGATACTTTCTTTTCCTCTGGCCCCATTAGCCTGGTGTCCCCCATCAGCTACCAGACTGTGCTGACTGATGTTGCCATCTCACAGACTGTTAAAATCCTTTAGGTTAGGGCCTTCCTTTCCATTGTTTTGTAAAAATATTAGCTAGACCAGCAGCACTATATAAATACAATAAAATAATGATGATTGCGGATGATAGTAATGATTAAAAATTCATATCCTCTGAAGACACAAGACCAGGAGATATTCACATCTTCCCAATTTGACTCAGAATGGATGAGAAGAAGATGTAACAACACAAAAAAAGCCAAGCAGAGAGTCACGAATGGGGAAAGAGCAACAATAACAACAAAAGGAAAAACAAAGACAAGTTCAAGGAATCCCTGGAGAACTCCAGCTTTTGAAGTCCCTTGTATGTACTCGCAGCGAGGAGCCAGTGACAGCTGCTGCCGTGTGTTTGATACCCTCCCGGCTCCAGTTCTGTCATTTACCAAGCTATCCTGTCATCAGCCCGCACAGAAATAGACCGTGTGTTACCCCAGGTCCCATCTTCATTCCTCAGAAAGTCAAAGCCTATTCGTAGATCAGAGCTGCTTCAAATATGAGGATGAAGAAACAAACACACTGTCAAAGTAGGATTCTGGGCTTTTCCCCTTGCTTTGCTGATGTTCTAAGAATTGAACTTCAGATGAAAAATATTGTTAGTTACAAAAATTAAGAAAAAAATGCAACTTGAAGTGCAGATTCTGCAACTTGGAGATATTAAGTGAATTATTCTATTTTTACAAAGTTGCTGAGTTTTTAAAAAAGAAAAAACCCATAGAAATGAAAAATTACATTATACGACTTTGTAAATGTCTTTACATCTTGTCTGTATTGCAGGACTGACTGCTAACAGATATATTCTTTTATTATTATTCTAATAATAATTATCCTAATTATTCTTCTCACATCTCACGGGTTTGCATCTATTTCATACAGCGATGTGGTCCCAGTTTTCTGACTCCTTCTTGTTATTGCCTGTCCAGATGTACTCCTATTCCCTTCCACCTTTAAAGCTGAAATAGTGATCCAAAAAAAACCCCAAGAGAGATTGTTGCAGTGGTGGGGGGTTTGTTTGTTTTTCTTTTGTTGCTTCATTGGTTTGTTGTTTTTTTTCTGAGGGTGGAGGAAAGAGGGATTGTTCCTTTTGTTTTTTCCCCCAAACCAGGAATTGTGCTGGAAGTCAGAAATGCCTCCAAGGCAAATATTAATTTTGCATCCCTTGAAGACAGACAAAGCATGTATCCTCCTTTTCATCCATCAATGAAATTCTGAGCTACCAACCACTAATACTGACATTTGCCTGTATGTGTTTTATTGGTACATAAATGTTCATCATAGTTGAGATTTTTTTTTTTTATTTTCACATTAAACCTATTTCATGTGTAGCACTCACAGATCTCCAGAAATTCTTAGTTTAAGAGAACAATTGCATTTCCAATACATTTAGAATAACAAAGTTAGAGATTCGGGAGTTACAAACAACAGTCTAATTTCTGCTACAAGTTCTGAAAAATATCCTCTCTAAAACCAAGACATTTTCATTGCATTAAAAATGTTAGCAAAGCTCTGGTATTTTAAGACTTTGGTTTGTAGGTTGTTAAGAAATATGCCTACCTATATAAGCAGCCCCAGTGGTATAAATCAAGCAACATTAACCAAACTCGGAACTTAGATTGAGTATTGAACACACAAGAAAGGACAATTTCCAGACAAAACAAGTAATTTCTTTAAATAGTTTTCTATACATAACTAAAGAATGGCAGTAATAAAAAAACAACAAAGTATGTATAGGGTTTATGTCCCCATTAAAAAAATGTGTCTCAGAGAGTCTAATTTCTTTTGTTATGACAAAAGTAGTTATTAAACAATTGCAATTTGATTTTATGCTTTCAAGAGGAGTACTTAGGTACAAAGATCGTGTGCTGCAAAACTCTCATGAACTTTACTAAAGTGTGCATGCATAATACATAATTGCTGGCAGTGAAACAGAAGTGCTAACTAAACAGGTGGGAAAGAGCTGGAAAGAGAGAAGGGAGGAAGAAAAAGACTAAAGTGTCTTTAAATGTTGTCAAACCTATATAAAAAGTCTGTACCTCTATATGTAAAAAACTTCTGTGTTCCTAAAGGCAAATTTGGAAAAATAAACTTTTTAGTAAAACATCCACCTTCTCCTCTTAGCAGAAAAAAATTCTGATATTCCACCCTATGCTGCTGTTATTTCTTCAGGTTGTCACAGAAATGTTTTAGGAATTTTGCCCAAATGAAGATCTTTTGGATTTGTTGGATTTATGGGTTTTTTCTTCTATAGATCTTTATACACCCATATTTTCCTCAGGGAATTCTAATTTCCAATCAGGGCAGAAATTCACGTGAAGGAAATATTCATGAGAGATAGGATACCATTACTTACTTTTTTTTTTTTAAATCCAAACTCTTACAAATTCTTGAACAGTACGTAGTACTTCTCTCATATTCATTTTGGCAATAAGTCTGTACTTCCCTAGAGCTATCAACCTACCAGTCTTGTCTTTGTCTGTACTGCTCTTTCTACTCTTTTCTGAATTGGAAAGGAAACACCAGTGTCTTCAGATACCGGGGGAGCTCATGGGTGATTATAACCTTGAGGTGGTCAGATTGTCCCCTGAAAAGAAAGAAACAGACACATGATATCATTACTGGGATGGTAGTATCCCAGTCATGGGCAGTCATTAAGAGACATTATTAAAATATATTTTACCCAGTCCCTTTGAGAATAGGGTACTCGCTGGACAAAGGCAGACACAAACACAAGGCCCTGGTTATTCTGGAATAGACTTTTCTTTTCCCATTAAAATTGTTCTTCTTTATGTAAGTCTATGCCATAATTTTAATTGGAAAGGGGAAAAAAAATTAGTCTTCCCCTTCTAAGATGACTTATTTTGCTGCTTCATGAACTTCATTTACCACTGTCTTCTCATGAACTCCAAGGGAAAACAAGAGGAGTTTTGGTCATTGAAGGACCTCTTAGATTTATTTTAAGCTTCAACTTTTTATGGCTTATTATATTTCCAGATGCCAGGCACTTGTACAATATCTCTACTTTTTTTTTTTCTGTTTGCCTTTTTTGAGGATGCTAAAGAGCAAGAAGAAATCAGAAGAGTAGCACAATACTACAGAGGCTGAAAGTGACTCAGAAATGTCTAAGGCTGGAAAAAAAGGCCTCACTGTGGGATTGAAAGAGCTCAACCTGCTTAACAGATCAGAAAAGAAGAGTGAGAGGCAACTTGGTTGAAATATGTATGTTCAAAGAGAGGAAGTATGGTGCATAAAGAACCCTTTAATCTTTTGGTAAAAGGCATGACCAGAGCCTGGAAACTGAATCACAGAAGCAAGAGTGAGAAATTAGCTACATGATTCCTTGACAAAGAGATTGACAGAGAACTCTTGAGGAAAGTGTAGAACCTTCATCACCTCTTCAAAGCCATGATTCTATGTCTTTCCTTAACCAAATCTTACTTTATGCTCTGAAACTGTCTCTTACAGGGATGAAATTTAATATCCTGTTATAGAAGAGCCCAGACAGATACATCTCAGTCCTTTCTAGCCTAGACAAATCTGAGACTCATTTCAAGGAGGAGTAAACTAAGCATTGGAAAATACAATTTCATCCTCCATTATCAATCCTGTAGATCAGGAGAGCTGACATTGTAAAGATCACTTCCATTGCTCAAGGCCTTGGCATTGCAAGAAAATGGCTGAAAACACAGCAATTTTACTCGTGTTTATCGCTTTCATTTTCTTGAACCCCCAGGATATAATCAACCAAGGTGTCATTCATTGATTATTCATGGTGGTAATGTGATATGACTATAGTACCCTCTCATGCTTTTAGACATAAAGCTACATTGATAATTAGATAGTAACATTTGCAAGCTATAAATATAAGGTACTACTGATTTTCACATAAGATAAAGAAAATCAGTAAGAAGCAATGTAATTATGCATGAACATCATTTGGCCACTTACATGATGGAGGGGAGCAACTGTTTAAAAACACACTGAAAAAATTCTTAAAACACTCAGTTCATGAAAAAATGAAAATAGCTAATCCAGCTGAAAATGGAGTGAGAATATAGCTAGAGAGAATGGAGACACAAATTGGAGCAATCTGTTATTCAGAAACAAGTTGAGAATTTTCAGGCTTCTTTTTTTTACCAAAGAATAACAGAGATGCAGAAGAATCTAAATTATTTAGTCTGCCTTCAGGCTATGTTTGGGGAGCACTATTTTAAAAAGCTTGGGTTTGGGCTCTGGGATTTTATTGAAAGGACAAAATAAAACCCAGTTATCTGGCGGGTAGCTTATTAGCTGCAGTCCAGGATCTAGGCCTCATGATTTATTAGGGAGCACTATGAAAATGCTGAAGACCTGCCATAGGTTTACAATGCAATGTGGAGCTACTGGAGCTACCTACTGCACCCATATCCCTCCCTCTGGGTTCCATCTACCCAAGAACTAATACCAAGCTTTGTGGTAAAAAGATGTTGTGTCTGCAGGGAAACGCTAGGGCTGCTGGCATGAAGGGGGGCAGTATTCCAGAGGGTCAAATTAATTTCCCTAGGGATCCCCTGCTTGTAAAATCCCATAAACAAAATGTCACTTTTCATTCTCTGAGCCACTTTGATTGCTAACAGCAAACACATGCCTTACTTTGGCATAAAGCTCTGCACCATCAAATTAAATAATGTTAGGTTGTTGGGTTGTTTTTTCCCCTCTAACAATCTGTCTCACACATTCCTTGGCTGCCTTTAAAAGTCACTTGTAAAGTTTCACACTTGCATGCTGCGAACAGCAGAGCTGGAAAGCTCGGTGTCTCCAAGGATCAATAAACTTTGAGTCACAGTAGTTCAAACGAGGTGAAGCCAGTCCAGCAAGTGACAACTGCCATCTCATGGTGGCTGCAGGGAATGAAAGGGAAGGTCTCCAGATGATCCCTGATGGTGGAGTGGGAGCATCACCTGAAGGCCTGATAAAATCACGCAATGCTTACACTTGAAGATATCAGGGATTCTGTAAAAGAAACTGCAGGTGAAATACCGTGAGGTCAATACTGTTGTAACAACTAAACTGGGTCCTAATTTGCTAATATCAGAGTGCTCCTCAGCATCAGAATCCAGCTATCTTTAAAAGTGTATAATAATGCCAGCTGAAACAGTGTATCAGTGGGTCAGGTTGGATGCCCAAATCTGTACCAAAAACCTAGTTTAAAGAGGAAGAAGCACAAAATAGGCTCCCTGCCAGAGTGTGCTGCTATGGCACACTGATCGGGTAAAATAATTCTTTAAAAAGAAAAAAGAAGTATTAGTGCACAAGGCACTGTTGGAAATCAGCAGTTTCCAGGAATAGAACAGGATTTGAAAAATTTTGCTGAACTTAAAGAAAAATGTAAAAAAATCTCAATAATTCCAGAAGACTACTCTGAAAAGGATGTTTATACTTAGGGCAACTTTAGTCTCCATATCCTTACATGGATGTTACGGGAAATGTATTCCTGATGCCTCCAGGCACAAACTATCTCAGCATGCTGTGCTCCAAAAAGGGTGAAATATCCTGGACTCCACTAGGTTCCTTGTAGGAAAGGAACCATCCTGGAAACACAGTGGCTTCATTTGGAGCAGAACTTTGACTTCTAAAGAGTACTAGAAATAATTCTTAACTGATCAGAACTAAAATAACGCTTTAGAACAACAGGGAAAGCCCAGACCTCTCCATCAGCTCCAACTCTGTGTCTTTCCCTATTTCCTTGAAGAGCTGGTAGTGGGTCAGCCCGTTCTGCACAGCCTCTACCTGGGCAGCTGAGGCTACGGCTGAGTTCAGTTCAAACACAGCGCCATCCGCTCTGCCACATTAACTACACAGTGATCCAATTACCAGTGCTGTCTGCCACACAAATCCATTTATATTATAAACCTCATTGCCTGATATAGATCTGCAGTGTTCAAAAAGGCACATGTATGGTTCACTTCATGTATTTTTAGTAGGCTTTCTTGTACCTTCCCAATTTAAAAGAGAAAAAAAAAAGTGATAATAGAAGTTGAACAGAAGTAGATGTTGGTATTATTATGTGGACGTAAATTACATTGAGTGCTGATTCCAATATCTAGCCCTAATTACTCCCACCACCTTATCTAGAAATAATTAGTGAACATCCTCCTGAGAATAGCAACCTTAATTCTTCTCTTTGCTACAATAAAATTACTCAGGCTTTACACCAGTGTAACTATGCAAAGGATTACCATCATTGCCTACAGTTTTAAAGCACCTCTAGCCTGCTGAGTGAGCATAGTTTTTCAATGCAAGATATCCGGAACTGATTTCCTTGGGAATTACAGAGTGTAAAACCTGAAGACAGATACACAGTTAGCAGTAAGCCCAAGATTACATGTTTGTACTGATAACAGAGAAGTAATAAAAAGTAGCAAACACTTAGCTTAAACTTTGAGCATATGGAACAAGAATGCATGGAGGGGGAACTCAATTATTTAGTGAAATGGATTTGAAAATAGCAAGCATTTCCTTTTCATGCCCTCATGTTTTTTCCCTGCTACTTGTTTCCTTGGTTCCCTTTCAAGTCCGTGCCTGCTACTGGAGCAGCAGATAGACCTAGTCAATAAAGATTTCGGGATCAGACTGGCAAGTCAGGAAATCTAGGTCCTTTCCCTATTGCAGCTGGCTGTTTCTACAGGAAGCTGGTCTTCCCTAGTGCTGAATGCAAGGACACAAGTTTGCCAGTCTTATTTAGTTTTATCTTAGAAAAGTGCACGTATCAAGAAAAATACACTCAAATATATGAACAACCAGCAAAATAACCCAATTTGAAAGGGAGATCTATGAAACTTCTGCCACTTCTGAACTTTGAGGCACTTATCTTCATACATTTTAAATGCCTCTGGTGACTTCCGTGCCCATTTTTAGCATTGCCTAAAATTGCCAGAGTATTCAAGATGAGGAACTACAAAGTTAAATCTATATGTAAAACATAAGCTGCCACCTTCACTTCTCACTCAGCTACCTAGCCTTTGGGAATCAACACAGTGTCAGTTCTCAGATAACAATTAGCTGTTCTGGTCTGGCGTATATGAGAGAAGAGCCACTATCTCTCGACCCATTATCTTTTTGTCTACTGCTGCTCTGCAATCCTAAAATATAACTTGTCCTTCACCTGTCTGAGTTTGAACCCTACTCCCTGAATGCGTGCTCTAACTACAGCATAAAACATATTTCAGCTGAGAGTGTTCTTGCCCACATGTATCAAAGTAATCTTGATTTGCTTGAAAATACAGAGATATTAACCAGTAGAAAGAGTTGGGTTTGTGTTTTTTTTTTTTTCTTCACATTAAACTGAAGATAAAACAATATCTCAACCTTGAATTCCACTTGACTGTTTTGGAAAGGTTGGCACTAGCAATTTACTAGTCTCAATAGTGAGCTCTGAAATCTGGACAATTTCTGGATTTCCATTCAAGCTGTGTGAAAACTTTCTCGTGATTATACTCATCCACATTTGCATTTGAACATACAGAATTTATATTATATCCTTTCATAGAACATATCAAAAATCCACAATTTTCATCTTTTTCTAATAAGTCATATATCTACCCATCTCAGAGCATCTTTCTCCAGGGCATGTCAAGACCTGACCTTTCTCCCTTTTTCAGCAGGAGGTGGTCTGCAGACACTCATCAAGCCAATTTGCTGTACCTCACTCCAAACCTCCCAAATTATTAACCATTCTTAGGTAACCTTACTGCCAAACTCTGTCTCATCTTTCATTACAGCAAGGATATAAATTTAGCAAATGTAAAAGTTATTGGGTCTCTGACATCTAGATTGCCCCAGCCCTAGCAAAAGAAATGTAACAGATCTGGTTAGGTCATGAGAGCACACATGGCCACTTCCCTTCCTCGTTTTCCCCTGTTCTCCAAACTACTAAGCACAATTTCTCATCAGCCTCAAAGAACATGGTAGCAAGAGAGGTCAAATAACTTCTCTCAGTTAGAAAGTAAGAAACTAAGGAACAGAATGGGCTCTTTTTGGCCAACCTTATTCAGCTGGACAAATACCAGGGAACAAAACACAACTATCATGTGGGTGGGGAAGAAGATGTCAAGTATAGGCAGCTTGCCATTTCTGGGATATACACATTACACCAAGGCATATTTTTGAAGTATGAGGGAGCAACCTGCAGTTTGTTCAACATTGTCAGTAAATGATTGTCAGTAAATCTAGGTCTAATTCATGGAAATAGAACCAGCTGGGAGCTTTTTGAAGACATGTGTTGCATTTTCACTGCTATTTGTAGAATTGGGTTATTCAGACAGATTTCTGAATACAAAATTTGTGATTTCTTTCCCTCACTCATTATTCATACAACATTTCTTGACATTTCAAAATGAATAAGAGAAAACTTTTTGTCTCAATTTTGTTTTGAAATAATAGAGTTCTAAAAAAAAACATAAAATGATAGAAACAGGATGTTTTAGAGACATTTAAACAAGCATTTTACGTGTTTGTTTCAAACTGAACATTTCAAAAATCTTTAGTCATGACAGGAAAATTATTTGAGGACTCAGAGGTTTTAAGATGGGAAAGCAATTTCCCCTCCTAGTTCCAGAGAGTCAATTGTTCAGAATATAACAGCTATTTTATACTTCTGCATTGCACTCCTCCCACACCCAAACTCAAATACATAAACCCAGCTTCAAATCTTTCTTAAACATTCATTTTCTACTACATATGTAATGTGAAAAGTATCTGGGAAAACAATGTGTTGACTTTACGTATCAAGCCAAATTATGAACATCACCAGTGCCTTCTGCTGAAGTCCTCTGTTTTCATTGTAGACTCAGCTTAAACCACAGTACACTGTGCAGGCACACAGACTCCAGAAGCACTGACAGTCTAGATATTTTCTTCTTTCCAGTCCCTTTACATTTTTCATGCTGATTCTCCCCTTACCTTGTGCCTGTCCCCCAACAAGGGAAGGAAAAGTGCAAAATAGTCCCAAAAGCGTAAACCAAAAAGTGAAAACTCAGGACCTCATTCCAGCAGACACCAGAATGAGATTTACTGCTGAATCAGTAGAAGTTTTCAGTCCTAAAAGCTTCAGTTAAGAGAGAAATTTTTAACTGGCCTTTCTGCTGTTTGACTTTCATTTCTCAGCAAGCTTCACCTGCACTTTGAGAACTAAACCAGAGCAATTAGCTTTTAGCCCTGTCTTTTATAGCTAATTGCCCCTAAGGCAACAGCAAGGATTCCCAGGTGTCAGCTTTCTGTGGTGTTTAGGCAACTCCCAGAAGAGAGTAGGAAAGATACTAAAATAGAAAAGTTCTTCAGCAGACATATACAGAAAAAGGAAGCTTAAAAAGGCAGCAAGGCATGATCATTAATTTTATATGTATATCACGTTTACTCACTGAATTATACAATATGATAGCATTACAAGCAGAAAAAACTTCTTAAATGTAAGGATTAAAAAACCCAACTTCTCCTATTTCTTCCACTTTACAATGACCCCTAATTGGAACTAGAAATCTTTTAGCCACCAATTTAATTATATTTCTAATGTCCTTGAGGTTGATTTGTTTTATGTATTTATTTAATTTTATTTTTTTTTTCTCTCTTGACATCCATCTAAGAGGACTGTGTGGGGCTTTTTTGTCTGCAGCGGAAGTCACCACATCTTACAGGAAAAAATTTTCTGCTGCCTGGAAGGTGAAAGTTTACTTTCAAATCACTGTAGGTGAACTCCTCTATTTATGTCAGCAGGAGATGGCCACAGATGTGGTTTTTATCACATATTTCCACCTGCTGGTTTGGGTTTTAGGTCACTCCAGTGGTTTCTCAGTGGAGGTTGGTGGTGGTGACTCTGCTTCCCAAAGGAGAAACAGCTGAACCTCCTGAACCCACACTGTGCTGCTGGTGTCCCTCAATAACCTTCAGTGTATGCAAGCACATGTCCCAGTCAAGCCTCCACCAAGAACAAAAGTCATATTTTCCAGTTTGAGGCACTTCAGAATTCTGCAGGGCTAAAAGATGCTGACTGAAACAGCATTTGTTTTTGGAGCTAAGCTGCTCTAGAAGTCCAAGAGATGACTTGGAAACCACTGTTATTACAGAGGTAGTTAAAGGTGTCAGACTTGTAAACATCAAAAAATTTAAGGTTTCCCAGCATTAGCCCATCAACTGCCTTGGAGCTCTCCTCACTCATCCTGATCACCAGGGCACACCTCTCTCATTCTGCTATCAATCTGGAAATCAGACTTCTCATCCTAATACAGCATGGTATCTGGACATTATCTGAACAACAGCAAGATGTCTTTGTAAAGGCAATCACACTTGTCAAAAACTTCCATAGTCATGTGCAGACATGTCCAAACAGCACTTCTCTGCATGACACGAAAACTATTTTCATGGAGGAAAACATAAAGAGCAGAAATGTAACAAATGTAGGAAAAAAATATAACAAAAATATTTTGAGCATTTGTGACATTGTAGGTCTTTGTGTGTGCTCAGTAACTTCATTCAGATTAATTAGTGATCTTTGAGTGGTCTTGCTAAGCAGGTGGCAAACTAGAATGCATTGTTTTGCTTTGGTGCCCATATTTCACAGTGCACTGTTAATGCCTTTTTATTTGTATTTATTTTTTTGCTCCCTTGTTTTGTTTTATAAGTGTTCAGAGTACTGCACAGCATTATGGTACACTATCATTTTTCAAGCCATTAAATGTTAACTTCATTTTCTTGTGTGAATTATGCTTTGCTCTTTTAGTTTTGTAATGAAAAATAAGTACAGGTTATGCAAGCAATAACCCCTGTGTAAGCAGCAGCTATCTTTTTAAACGGTTTATTATGCCACAGTCTGGTACTCCATTAAATATAGATTACAGACTGTTGAATAAATGAATATCAACCAAGCAGCCCCATCCTTCTGTACATATCAATGCAAATAATGAATCGTGGCACCTCATGAAAATGTATAACCCAGAAGAGTGGGTCAAGAAGTAATTATACATTTGTCTTATCTCATGCTTCTTGCTCTCAAACCAGCAAAATACATTTGTGATGGTTAGGGGACACTGAGAAAGCTCTTGCAACCTGTTTTCCTGGAAGGTGAAAAAGTATTCTTTCTCACATGTTTTATGCAGATGTGCTTAGATTTCCAGGTATGTTTCTTGTAACACACTTCAAAAAAGATGCTTTCGTAGTTATGGACCTAACTGAAAAATGGGGGTTCATATTGATATTTCATTTGTTCTCCAGACTGCCATTTCTACAAGTAAGAGCAACTGAATGGCTCAGTTTGGGAAATGTAGGTAAATATCAAAATAAATAGTTCAGTGTATGAATTTGAGATTATACTATACTATTATGTACAAAATCTAAGTACCTGTATACATACTTATAAACATAGAAAACATACCCCTTAGTAATGGACATCAAATATGGATAGAAAACTTGACCATGATACTCTTGAGAAACGGGAAATATTGAAACTGATATTAATTAGAGATAACTGAAACTAAAGTTTGGAGACTGGAATTCAAATTATGTTTCTTAAAGCCAAAGCAGACTAACCTGCTGCATATGGAACAGATTAAGAACTGGAATGAACTAATCATTAGGTTATTAAAATAATACCACTAATGTGAGCTGTATAACAAGAAGTTATCTTCTGCAGCTCAGGAGGAATTATCTGCTGATCCCAGCTTAAATAAATGGACTCTGAGAAGAGACTATATCAGTGAAGGGTAAAAATGAGCCAAACAATTAACTTGCTTAAATATCTTGTGTTCATATTTTCCAAGGCAAGTTTTTGGCTGCTGACAACCATTGCTGTTCCCCTGATTTCAGTGTTGACATGCCCTGCTTGTGACTACATATTTAGTACCACAGAATCTCCTCAGTTAGCAGGAGCCCACAGGGATCATCAAGTCTGATTTCTGGCCCTGCACAGGACCATCCCCAAGAATCACACCATGTGCCCAAGAGCATTGTCCAAACACTTCCTGAACTCTGTCAGGCTCAGTGCTGTGACCACTTCCAAGTGCCAGACCACCCTCTGGTTGAAGAACATTTTCCTAATATCCAGCCCAAACCTCCCCTGACACAGTGTCATGCCATTCTGTCAGGTTCTATAGGTGATCACCAAAGAGAAGAGATAAGTTCTTGCCCCTTCACTTTCGCTCATGAGGAAGCAGATAATAACAGTAATTAGATCTGTTTCTTAAATGAATTTCATATTAATGTTAAAAATCTATTAGTAGTCATATTCTTCCAGGAATTTCTAATGTATCTGTCAGAAACCTGAGGGGAAATAAGTTCAGCTTTCTGGTTTGGGAACTGAAAAGATATTTAATTGTTTTTGGCTTGCAAGTACTTTGTTAATATTTTGTTAAAGGAAAAGACACCAAATTATCTTTTTGTTTTGAAAGACACTATTCGTGCAGGTAAGTCAGATAATTACTGCATATATGTTTCCTACCCTCCTCCTCCAAGCCTGCTAAATCAGTAAATGCCAGGAGCCATACAAGCCATTAAAAGGTAACATCTGTGCAGTACAGGTCATGTGACCCTGTTAAATCAGCACTCGGTACTTTTCAGAAGCCAACTTCCTCTGGAATACCACCGTGCAGGTAGGGAGAAGGGGTAAATAGTCCTTATTGTTAAATGAGATTGATATTTTTGTTTCCTTGCAGCACCTGGACCTTGTCTTGGTGATTAGTGGGAAAAAACCTCCAATTATTTTTTTTCTCCCTGTGTAAAATCAGAGGTCCCACAAATTGCTCAAAACTAAACACAAAAAGAAAACAGAAGAGCAAACTAGGGAAAAAGTAAAGCATAGAAGCAATATTGTCTGCGTATCAAGCATTCCCTGTTACACATAGAGGATATTATTAGATATTGTATTTTATGGAGTCAGAAATACGGACCGGTAAAACTCCATGAGTTTTATGACAATTTATGGCTCCAAAACTGAAACAGTGTTCTTATTCATTAAAAGAGCACAAAGGAAGATGATTTTAAATGTCCTCAAGATTAGCTCTAAGGTATACTTTCTAACCAGTGTGAGCTCTTTTGTAAGACTGCGCCTTTTTTCTAGGATCTCAAAATTCACCTAAAATTTGGGGAAAATGCCAGAGCCTCTTTTTGAAAGGCAGAGAAATTGAAGCACAGAGAAGGAAAAAGCAAGGTCACACAGCACTCCAATTCCATCATTTGGGTTTTTTTCACTCTACATCCTTTCCATGCAGGAGCACAAACTAGCATTCAAAACACTGAGCACTGTTCCTGGCCATGCACAACCAAGGAGCACAAATCAACATCCACACACCCCATGTCCTGTACTACTTATATGATTTCTGGGTGATTTTGCACTGACTATGTGTATCTCCAAATAAACACCATATGTTGATAAATATTTGTATTCCCAGTCTATAGGTGTAAAAAATGGGGTGAATGTGAAAGTATATTGTTTAGGGAGGATAATATAGTGAATTGGTAGACCAGAATGAAAAAGCAGTTATCTAATGTTCACTCTTTCTTCATCTTTGCAGTAAGCACATGACATGAATACTGTACATTTATTGAGAAACCTATACTCAGTTAATTTGCATATGTGAAAATGCATACATGCTTATTTCTTAAGAAGTGAAGAACTACCTCCTGTTCTTCAGAAACCCTACTTAAAGCTCAGTGTTTTTCAGTGACTGAAGGTTTTGTTTATATTAAGTGCTTGTAGTTATACTCTCTTGGACAGTCAGTGGTTTGGTATGTGCAACTGCAGACAGGATAGTTCCCTGGTAAAATAAAGAGACTATTGAAATTCAAAGTGAGTGGAAGAATGGCAGGAGAAAGGTGGTCATTTCTTTTATCCTAGCTGATGCTACACTATTTCTATACAGCTTCTCAGGTCAGTATTGCAAAATAGAAGCTAGCACAAGGTCCTGATCAAGATGAGGTCTTCCTCCAAGGAGATATATAGCCTATGAGATTGTATTTATATATTATAATTCATTTTGTTGTAGATCCAGATATGATAAAGTAAAGCATAAACCTGAGATTAAAAACAAAACCAAAGAGCCGAATACATTAGTCTGTTGTTTTATTAGCTCTAAGGTGGGGGTGATTTTGAGAACATTTAAAATTCAAGAGTGCAATAATTATAAAATGCAGTGAGCAGCAAATCTTCTAATAGTAAAGAAGAAATGCAAAAAGAGATGACTAAATCAATAACATCTCAGTCCTGGAGTATGGTTAGTGTGTTTTGTGTGAAATATCAATAATTATTTATAGGATTTGAAGATGTCTTTAGTATTCAAAAGATATGCAGAAGGCCTACATGATGAATTATATACTTATGTTTATACAAGCAATTCAGCTGCATGTTTAAACGAGGCTATTGAAAAAGTCTCCAACCAGCACCAAAGTCCTGCTGCTGTCTGCTTTCCAGATCTGCTCTACTTGGAGCAGCTGTACCTAACCCAGCTGCCACTATTTCCCACTGCCATACCCTGCTCCATCCACTCAATTTCTCTTCTACTAAGATTTAAATCTTGAGATCTGAGTTGAATTGGGAAGAGTGTCAATGGTTTCTCAACCCTTAAGTTAGCAACCAGTGTCCAGGTACAGATTTCAGTAGGTCAGAACTCTGTCAGTTTGGCATCTGTTGATGATAAGAAATGTCTCTGTTACTCCAGACTCATTGTAACAGTGTTGATCACATGTCTAAGACTGATGATGATTTGAGCAGGTGTTGCATGTGAGAGTAGGACCTTCAGAGAAAGTTTACTAGAGAAGCTCTCCCCGTTGAGTCATGAGGTGCCGAAAGGACCCTCTTGCTTTCTAAAGTCCTCAGAGAGAGGAGTCTGGGTGTGGCCAGATCCAATCTTTCCATCAGAATTTGTCAATTCTTTAAGTACAACTTTCTCCAGGAGGATTAAAGATGGTAAACTGGGTATATTTACATAAAGTGAATTATTTATTTTAACTAATGAACGGACAAAAGATCTTCATCAGAATTACTCACTAAACAATATAAAATCTAAAACTACTAGTAGTGTATAGTATAGTATAGTGCAGTATATCAAAGCAATTATATTAAAGCTAGCAAAAAGAAAAAAATCATTAATTGGGATTGATGTAACTCACCATACCAGTGTTTGTAGGCAGATCTCTTTCACTCGACCTCAAGGAATATCCTTGAAGGGGCATCCCCATTTCAAGGAACTCCATGCACTCCAAGAAGGGTATGTTAGAAGAATCTGATTGATGAAAGTGGACTGGGCTTTTATAGTATAAAGTGATGACTGTCAGTCACATGTCTCCAAATCAGCTTAGCAGCTTATCTGCCAAATCTTTGCCTCACTACCAGGATGTTGATTTGCTGTTGATGAGCCAGACTAGTTTTAGCATAATTCAATACCAAAAGCAGCACCTGTTGCTCACTCTCAGCCCTCTCAGACAGATTTATCAACAAGGCATCGTCCTATTGAGTTGCTTGACCATACTCCATGATGAAGAGCCCTGCTACAGCAGGCAGATATTATGCAAACTATACGCTCCAAATCATCCCCTTGATAAAAAATATAAATGGTGGTGGTCGCTACAGTCTAGTCAATCTGTCCCCATTGTCTTTGGGAATCAGTGGGAGGGAAGTGTCTGAATAACAACATAAATCTGAGCCAAAGCTATTTTGGGTTTGGCCAGATATTTCCTAACATCCCTCTGAGGGCAAACCACTTCAGTACTTACAAATTGGGCTGATCATAACACATGCAACATAATGAGTATTTCCCATCTAATTTTCAGTTCCATATTCCAGAACATATTTCAGACATTCTGTACTTACATGGCTGTAGTGCCCAAAGGCACAAATCATCCTTTAAACTCTATTGTGTTAAGAGTCATTCAAACACTCAGAGGGCCTTTTCCCACACAGCTTATGAGCCTAGAATACAAGCACTGTGCACAGCCTGGAAAAATATGCTTACAGTCACATACATAAAGACTGATATATTGATACTTCATGTTTTATATAAATGATGGAAAAATAAATGTAACTGCCAATAAACTGAATCTGCCATTCATCAAGTTCTCTCATTTGTTTCCCGATTTTATAGCAGAGGGGACACTAGAGGAGAGATTTGCAGTAAAAACAACCATCATAGTCACTTTCTGCATCAGCTGAGGAAACTCTCTGACATGATATACTAGACAATACTTCACATGTCAATAAAATAAGGACATGTAATGAGAAATTTATGAAATGCCCTGTTTAACTAAGACTGCTAAACAGGTCCTAATTTCTAGCTGTCTTCTACAGTGTTGGAGCATTCTTAAGAAATCACTTCTGTACATATGCTTCCACTAATAACACATACCCTGCATCATTTGCAGTCTCATTCATATTCCTGAATATTCACAAAGCATTTAATAAAAATACTCTCATGTTGCAAAAGCTGAAAAAGCTCTTTTCTTTTAACAAAGACCTGTAATACCAGAACTGTAATGAAGCTACATGACGTGATTTGATATCCCAGCACTAAGCAATCTGTGGTAGCTAACATGTGCATATAATATCCTTAGTCTAGAAATAATTTCATTGACCTTAATTTACTCTCACTGAAATCTAAAAGAAGTTTTCTTGTATTTTCTTTTCCACATGTAACAACACTTCCAAGAATGGCTGTTTTAAGGATTTAAAGGGCACCTTTGCCTGTCTCAAACATTGTCAAGGCCACAGAAGGAATATGCCCTAAAATAAGCCACCACAGCAGTAACTTGAGATAAGCACAGAAGGGAGGAATTTGAGACAGAAAGGGCCTAATTCCAGGCCTGGCAAGGTGAGATTTGATTAGCATATTCTGGTTAGCATATCTGGGCAAGATTTCTCACTGTGGCAAGCTGTGGTAAAGGAAGTAACTGCTCATACACTACTCATACTCCCAAGTTATGTGAACAGCACCTGTGACCACCCCATGAATACCCAGAATTTGGACTGTATAAAGGTGGTACCCCCATAAGAATGACTCCAGGATTCCCACCTCCCAGAAGCTCAGGGTGAAGGACACTACACTGCTGGATTGATGGGAGATGGCTATCTNTTAATAAAATCCATATTGTTGACTTCAGCATATGGTTTCGTTTGCACCTTGATTAAGGCAGAGACAACTCTCACTAATCCGGTCTTAACACTATTGCAGCTCAGTGGCTGGGCTGGCTACACAAAACAACCTGATGGAGCTGCTCAGCTGCCATCCAGGCTCTGAAATGCACCCACTCCTTTTAGGAATGAACAGGCTGCATACTATGTTAGAGAAGGCAAAGGGAAAAGCAAGGCCATCAGCAGAGAGACAGAATCAGAGGAGCAGGGCAGGAATGCTCCTCCTTCAGCTCTGACAATAGGACAGTTTCTGTTGACTCACATAGTTTCCTTTTCACTCAAGTGCAGAAGCAGGCAGGACTCTTACTGTGTCTCTGCTCAGACACACGTGGGTAACAAATTGCTTTCCTATAGCTGTCCAGCAGCAGTTCCAAGGTTCCTTTAAATAATATATGACGGAGTTTGACTGACTATGAAACCCTGAAAAACCAAACCCAGAAACAAACTTCCATAAAGATAAGCCAAAGCTGCTGATAATTTAGAATTGTGGGATAGGATGAGAAAATTCTAATTATAAATTGGATGGTATTTGAGTCAGAGAACCCAGAAAATATTTTGTTTTGCATGAAAGGGAAACCTGGAAACTTTGAAGAAATTTGATCTTTGTTCTGAGTATTACATGTTTAATTAGAGATAAGACATATTTCAAAATGCTTCTTATTTATTTGTAATTCCCAAGAGTTTATTATTTTAACTTGGTTCTATGAGCAGAGTTTAGCCTGGTAAAAAAGAACCAAACCCTTTTATATACATAACTTTCTCTCTTTCTATTGGGGTCTCTATTTGTGCAGTTTTCTCTGGAGGTTTTTAGACAGGGAAGAAAGAGTAAAGATGAAATATATTTTTCTGATTTATCTGTGTTCCATAAATGACATATTGACAGACTTGTCTAAAATGTACAAACAAGATGATATTTTTTATCTATAATATATATTTTTCTGTTGAATTTTCTTATTATATGCTGGAGTGTTTCTATAATCTTTCCAACTTTCTAAGATTCTATTTAGATACTACAGCATGAGCAAAATTCTGCCGCTATTTTAGGATCTGCAGTCAATAGGAATTTTTGTATCTAAGGTGTCAACACCTTAATAAATGTTTGTTTACAATTCGTAATTTGTGAGTATTTCTGTAACTAATATTTTTAAATGTTGGATAATTTAAAAATATTCTAATGAATGTTTATGAAGAACTCTCCTTCATTGTGTGTCTAGCCTTGATATTTACTTATACTGCATGACAGCTCAGTGCTTTAATATTCCATGCAAAATTAATCCATTTAAAAGAAAAATAATTACACATGAACTGTTTACATAATTTTGTACTAATTAAACCACAACTGCTATTAGATGATTCCTGCATTATAAACCACCCCAAAATGTAATTTTGTTGTGCAGGTGATATCTTGTTATCATAAAATACATTTCTCAATGGACATAATTTAAATCTTTGAGAAGATAATGTGAGGACGAATACCATTAATTTGTAAATAAAAGGGAAGGTTAAGAAACTTAAGCCAATATTTAATGGTGAGCATGAACTTATTGCAAGACAACATTCCTAAGTTTCCTAGAGTCTCTTGGACTGAGCTTTAAAGATCTTAATAATAGAAACAAGGAACTGTGAGCTCTGCAGTTTGACCTGCACATGTACTCTATGCTAATATTAGGAGATCATGGGCTAACCATAGAAATTTTCTAGACCCTTCATTAGAAAGTTTTAAATGAGGACAGTATCACTGAAAAACAGACAGGATACCTTATGCTGGATATCTTATGGATGGCTCCCTAAAACTGAACAAAAATCTTTTTTTCATTTGAAAAGCCTAGTTTTGGAAAGACAGTAATCTCTAAGGTTGCTAAAAATATATCAGAAAGAACTTTCACAGTCATAGCAAACTGAAAAAGTTGTTAAAGCCAGGTATTGCTTACATATAACAGCACAAAGACATTTTATTGCACTGAGAGGAATGGGAAGATCATAGCTTTCTGTCTTCAACCTTTTTTTTGGCTTTGCTTTTCCCCACCACTACACAGGGAAAAAAAAAAAAAACAAAGCGAGAACAAAACAAAAACAACAAAACCAAACAAAACAAAAAAAAAAAACCCAAACCAAACAAACCTGCATACATGTCATGCCTATCAGCTATCTCACTAAGTCACAAACCCACCAACTACTTGGTTCCAGAGTGACAGAGGGAGGAAAACCAGCCCAAATTAGATCTCCACTCACACTCACCCTGGTCTGTCCCCTTTTACACTTCCTCCAACTGAGCGAGGACACAGATCTGCTAAGGATTTCTGTAGATCAGCCTTTGCCTGCACATAACAGGAAGACCTCCAAGATGGAAATTGCCACAGCCCTCATACCACCTTTAGCTGCTGCAGAGCCTTGAAAAAACACAGCCTTCTCAGGGGTAGCAGAGACACTGGAAGTGCAGAGGAACAAACTCTCCTAATGGAAATCGGGAATTTTACTTTGAAGCCACAATTACTGCCTCCTTGCTACCATCCCCTACCAGGGACAGCAACAGACAACCTTGCTGCTGCATCTGGCCTTTGAATTTTCACTTGGTTTTTGGTAAAAGTTAAAGAAGCAATGGAAAATTTAGCAGTGTCTGTGTGAATTCAGATGGAAAGTGCATCCATACTCTACGGAGCTGGCAGTTTAAGTTCATTTTAATTCTTAAAGCTCTTGCTATCTCCTTACATAAGTGTCATTTCTTGTGTGAAGGCAGAGACCAATATTAGGATCCTCAGCTGAAATAATCCTTATAGCTCTGCAGCTTAAGATAAAACTGACATCTTCTATCAGGTGTTATTCTTCAGGACATAAACTTGGGGTCAAGAAGGCATTCCTTCCCATATGATAATATTGCAAATTCAGTTCCCATCGGGGTTTTTTTCTTTTCCCTCGTCAATCCAAGCACTATAGAGCTAGATTTGGCACAACAGACTTGTACAAAAAAAAATTTTGGGCTTGAATCCATGAAAGCAAACAGAAACCTTTTCTTGAACTCCTTCCCTACATTCATATACACTTATCCCTTCACCCTGGACAATATTCTTTAAAAACAGATGAAGGAGTGCAAAATCATTCTGTTGTTCAATCTACTGTAGTTTCTTTCCACACAGAGCACCAAGTCATCTGACACAGTCCCACAGGGTGTGGAAAGGTAAAGGACAAATAGCAGCTATACTGCATTTAACTTTGTATACAAGAAAAAGCAACTACGTGCAAAAAGCCATAAAAATATATATTAATGGCTTCACTTGCTCAGAGTGAAGAAACAAAGCTTTTTTATGAGTTAAAAACATACTCTCTCACTCTTTAAATATATTAGGTGAAGACAGGCAATTTGTGCCTTTGAACAGAATTAGACAGTGCTAATTGTAGGGAAATGTTTTAGACCAAAACTAAATCATTCAAATGTTTTTAGTAAAACATTTCATTAGCAATGTAAACAAATGTGGTTTCAACTTTCCTTCAGCTTTAACTACTTTCTATTTTAAAAACCTTGAAATCAAAACAAAGTGAACAAACCTTCCCATGAAACAAAATTGTAACAAATGTTCTGGAGAGTGTCAAAGCCAAAAAACAGTGGGTCACACAATTCTTGTCAAACCTGACCTGGGAGTAGAAGGAGAGAGTCCCTGCAGGCATCTATCAGCAGGGTTCAACTGGCTTCAGCAGAGCTGTTATCCACAACAATTAAAAATGGATCTGAAATTTCTTGCAGGGATAATAATCTCTACAAATACATTTTTTTGTAATTCTCATTTTCATGAGAGACCCTAATTACTACACTCTGCCAGATGTAGCAATGCAGACAGATGTGACCCCAAATTCTAGATGCATGAAAGCTGCAATGAATTATTAGGTATGATTTATACTCCTCTTATCAGTAGCTCCATTAAGGTGTCTATTTATTCATAAATTTAAAAAGTGGTAGAACTTAGACTGTAAGTGAGCTTTGAATACCAAAGAAGATTTTCCTCATGGTTTCACCTTGGTTTTTCTTCAGGTATGCTCTTCTGAACTTTCCCTTTTAGTTTCCACATGAAACAGAAGAAGTATGGTTTCAGTCCTTCACAATTCTGAGAGTTCTCGTATTGAAAGTGTCTTAATTTCAATGTTAAAAAAGTTTAAACATTAATTTGTTACAATTAAGAAAATAATTTAATTATGCATGAAAGTAATGAATGAACATTTTTCACAGTTGTCACCAGGGAAATATTCTTTCTCTTCTTAAATATTCAGGACTATGAATATATGGGAGGTAGTAAAAATGAGGGAAAACTCAGTGGGTGGGGGATTAGAGATAGGAAGGACAGAATGACCTTTCTTGGCTTTGAAAGAGAGGATGATACTTCACAAATTGAAGTTTATGGTGGATAAAACTAAAGAAGAGGAATAGCAAGACAATCAGTAAAAGAAAAATATTTTCCTATCTGTATATAACACTACCAGACTCTTATTAAAAACAAACAAAACCAAAACAAAAAACTCTAAACAAACAAAAAACCCCACAACTGCAGGATACCATGCAATTCAAGTTTCAGTGAATAGACCATACCTGAAATGAAGCTAAAACACAGAGGGCTTGGTAGCTACATGATACACTGCAAGTAAAGGCATCTCCACTAGCACAGTAAACACCAGATACCAAAACAATAGGAGCAGAATTACAAAATGTTACACTTAGAAAAGTATGGGAGCCTTGAGGGCTATTTACCAGAATGTTACCAGTATATTGTAAGTCTGGAGTCTTTACTGGAATAGGGAAGAATACACGTGATATACATTCTATCCATCTTCCTCAATTATTCCTGTAATACTACCAAACCTCTATTTTTTTTTTTTTTTGGTTTTTGCTTTTGTTTTGGTCTTCTATGCAGTGGGGAGAAGATAGTGGATTTTGAAAAGATACAATTCAAATAAAGGGAAACTAAACTTACTTGGAGATTAAAATTATGTAAAGGTATTAGGAACTATTCAAATCAGGGCTTGGCATCCAAATGTCCTTAAAAATCTTACCTAAGTGACCAGCCTTGGGCCATGTAGAGACAGTTGTAAGACAGAAACTTAAGCCAGGCTAAAGGCATCTGTTTTGTCTTCAGAGCATTTCTCATCTGACTTATCTCTGGAAGCTTTTAGCCCCTCAGAACTCCAATATCAAACAAAAAATAGAAGTTTTTTTGGTTTTTTAAAGAATTAGTAATACCAAATTTTCATGCAAATATCCAGATTCTGGATTCTGCATTGCTAAAGCATAGAAATTGCTGTAATGCATCAAAAGTTTCTTTTTCTTTTCTTTTTCTTTTCTTTTTCTCTTTTTGAAGCAAGGGTGTTTTTATTTCATAGAGGAAAAGTGGTGAATATGGGTCTGAAATGAGTAAGGAGTTTTAAGAGGGCTGGTATGACCCACTCCCATATTTTAAGTTGTCATGTTGTGCTACCAAGTGTGGGATCATGTCAGCTTGTGTCAGTCAAGCTGTGTGGCGGTGTGTAAAGCAACATGATGGATTGCCAGCCAGCTGTCCCTAATGCGTGACCGGCTGAGAGCCAGCAAACTGAAACAACATCATAGGAAGCTTGAAAGGACAACCACAGTGATTAGTGTGAAGACTTGAGGCAAATAAATAACTATTTACTAATGAGGGATGGAGCGTGACAAACTCTTAGCCTGGTTGCCTGGCAGAGTCAGGGAAAATAGATAAATCCCAGGCTAGGTTAGCAAGGGACATTCAAATCTCAGCTCCGGGGCTGAGGAGAGTGCAAGAGGCTGAAGAATAGATGATTTTCTAGCAGGACCCACAGCCAAAACAGGGACAGCTGAAGTAAGAAGGGAGTGGGTAGAAAAGGCAATAGCTGGCACATTGTTTGTTCCATTAATGACAAAATTACAAAGTGCCTAGATGGGGAACAAAATATCTACTTGTTAAACATAGATTTAATTAGCTGTCTCATTCAGAAAGGAAGAGCACATGAGAGAAGACAGCACTTAAAAAAAAAACAACTTGGAAACTCACTCTTTAGCTCGTCTGAAAATAATAAATTATGCAATGTTTACTTGTTTAATCAGCCAACATTTCCAAATCCGTTCTTTTTCATTATAACTCTTTTAAAAATTTACTTCCCTCAAAACACCTCTTGGAATGCTGTGACAAGTCTGTAAACTTCTGGTCTTTCATTTGCATGATTCAGTCATAAGGCAATATAAATGGGTACTTGGAAACCACTGGTGCTTTCATATTTTAAGACAGTTTAAATGTTTTTAATGCATGCAGTCTTGTCAGCCTCAAATATCTTTGTGAGAGTATGGACGTTTGGTTGTTAAAGAAAAATTAGAAGACTTAGCTAAAGAAGAAAAGTTTCAGAATGACAAGTCAACTGATACATCGATATCTCTTTTGAAATCTGTATCTAATTCACAGCTTTCAGAAACCTATTGCTGAACATGTTTATTATATAACTGCTGTATGGTTTAAAAACTACCAAATTGGGAAAAAAATACAGAAAGATAAAGCTGGCATTATGTGGAAAAACTTCTTTTTCTGGAATATTTCCAGATTTTTTAGTGGAACTGCTTACACAGTACAGCAATGACTGATGTGTGCTGTAGGAAAGCAGCTGTGTCCAGATGGACTGCCATCAGTTTGTCGGTTCTTTAAAACAAAGAACCATATTTATGCAGTCTTGTAGAACAAGAGGACAGATTGCTTTGAAGAGACAGATAGACCACTCTATACATTCTCCTGCTGCTCAGATATGATCCAGTTTCTTTGTGGGGTCTCTGGATGTTAGTGTCAGGTGCCCCTGAGAGGATTTCTGGCAGGCTACACCCCAGGGATACCAAATGAGTTCAAGTTATTCAATATCACTTAGTAAAAGCATGCTCAGACAAGGCTTCTGAGATGGTTGAAATCCAAACAGGTCTATAAGGATACAAGAATAAAAATGCTGCACAAAGAAGTGTCTAGATCTACACAAAAATTGTGTGGGGGGGGGAAACTCACAGAAAATAGGTGCTCAGTGTGCTTGTTTTTGTAAGTGTTACCTTTTAAATCTATTACCATCCCTGAAATATGCATTTGCTTCATGGAGATATACCTGAGAAGAGTCAGGAACTCAGGCATGAGCCCAATAAAACACACTCAAGTAACAGTAGAAACTTACCCTGCTTTGGCAGAAACCTTATATAAAGCCCCCCAATTCACAATCAAATTAGGACACAGTTTTCAGAAAGGCCTGTGATCACTTGCATTCTTTGATACTCCCCTGAGATTTAGCTCTGCTCTACTGGTACCTTACTTGGCCTCTCATGAGGGAAAAAAGAAGTGGTCCATTTTATTTGATCTTACTTGATCTTTTTTTTCATTCTCCAGCTTTCAGTTACTTCATCATTATCTGCTAGATCAAAGGACCCTCTTACTGTCAGAACAGATTTGCCTCAGTTAGGTATAAAGCTCATGGAAGACAGACACCTATCATACTCTTCAGTACTAGTCAGTTCTAGTGAATCACAGTTTAATTGTTTCAGGATAACTGTTGAACCTTTACTCACCCTAATAAAAAAAGTCCTACCTTTTTTTTCCAAAGAGGAGATTGGCAAGAAACTAAGACAATTTTAAGTAGTTAATAAATAACAGTCCTTCACCATCTGCACAGTTCTTTTACATAAGCTGTGTTATATGTTTCATCTCTTCTCAGAACAAGCCCTCAGAAAGAGTTCCAATTCCTCTAAACCTAAACTGACTCACTGGAAGAGCTTTCCTGCCTGAATTCATTATACATGGTCTACTCTCCTAATTGAAATAATGAAGGCTTTTTTCTGTCTTCTACTTTGTCTGAAACCTTTCAGTGTTAGCCATGCAATTACCAGGCCCTCAGTCACATATCTCTCAGACACCTTTACTAGAGAGGAATGGAAATCCTGATTCATTCACCACTATTTGCAGCCAAAGCTTTGACTCCTATTAGAGTCAGAGCAAGCACAGAGAGGGAGTTTAGGAGACATGTTTTGTGTTGTAGCCATGTTCCTCCTGTGTGACCTTGGTCAAGCACCTTTCCCTTTTCATATTTCAATTTTCCTTGCTGAAAATAGTGATAATGACAGGTCACTTTTCAAAGTGACTTGAAATATACTCATCATTACGTTCTCAAAGAGTGAGTGGTTTCTCTGAATATTACCAATATTAGTTGCTAGTTTTAACTAAGTTTCTCTTTATGGCTGACTGGCTCCCTTTTGAGTGTCTACCAGCTCTTCAGATCTAATGAGTCCTCTTTCTTCTTCATGTCTTCTACATTCCTCTCTAAAATGTATGAGATTTTTAATACCTTCATACAGAAGCTGCTACACCTCTCCCATCTTGCTCCTCTTCACAATCTCTCTCTGTACAGTGGCTGGCTTTGGTATATCCTCTTAGAGATAGGATGAAAAATACTATGTCTACACTTACTAGTGGTGCAGAAGTCACGAGCAACTGAAGAGCCAGAATGCATATTATACATATGAGGAAGGAGGTGGGAGTTACTGCAGACTAGGTCTGCTCTTGTCCTGTGACCTAACACCCATCAGCGGCTGGATGCTAAGTTATAGAAGTGTAGAGTCATAGAGTGCCTTGGTTTGGAAGGGATCTTTACAATACTATTGTTCCAGCCCTGCTGCCATGGACAGAGATGCCACCAACTAAATCAAGTTGTTCAGGCTTAGCTTTATCTAGTGGAAAGTATGCTTCTGACGTTCTCTGAGACTGGGATAATTCAAAATAGTAGTGAGGAGAATCAGGAGGATCAAAAGTGCTCTGACAACAAGTAATCCATACATAGTTTGTTGTCATCTTCTACCCACATTTTATTGTTCACTTCTAGATTACTGTACCTGTACACTGACCATGCATGCAAGACCCAGCCATTATCTGCGCTAGGTGTTCAGGTTCTCTTGTAATTCTTCAAACGTTATCATTTCCTAATCTCTTTGTTCCCCCTTTGGAGACTAAAAGCACCTTGTGTAGTTTATTAGTCCCTTAATTGTCCGCAGGCATCCCACTAGTTAATCCACTATCTTGCCACATTTTGGGCATAGTCACCAGCTTTACATTATTTTGACTGCATGGCTACCATAATCAGATTTCCTGGTTTCCAACCTTTCTTGGGGTTGCCAACACACTGCTATGTAGAATAGCCAGCCAAGTAATTCTTTGGAGTTCTTATTAGTCCTAATGTTTTCATAGGGTATTTACTTATTTCTGACTTGTTTTCTTGTCCATTTGAACTGAAAGATCTTAAGACATAGACTCACTAATCTGTAGAAACATTGTCCAGTACATTAAGGCTATTAACTTCTCAGGCTATAATATATATTATTAAGCATAGTAATACATACCCAAGCCTGTATGACATTTTAAGCAAAATGAGATAGCCCTGGACTATATATATTATGAAAACTGTCCTCTAATGACTGTCCAATTGGAGATTATAAAGTCCATTAAAAATGCATACTTCTTTATTTCTTTTGACAGACCATCAGATTACTATTGGTCTAGCCCAAATAAAGCAGATGGGAATCTTTCTACTCAGTTCATCTGACTGCTCATGGTCACCAACTTGACCATGGGAATAGACAAAACGCCTTCACTTTCCCATCTGGTATTCTGGGCTGACATATTCAAAGAGCAGAGCCAGACAAATCACTGAGATGTATGTATATATATGTACATACATGCATGCACTCATACACACATGCACTCTTAAAATGGACCGAGGTTTCCTTGGCAAAATCTGTGCTTCCCAGTGCCCAAAGCAAAGCTGAAGAGAAACAAGGAAAATGCTTTTCAGAGGCAAAAGTATTCAAACTTCTGTGTTCCTGTTCTAATTAGGTACCAGAGGAAGACTATCAGAAGCCTTCAATAACTAGAAGANAAAAAAAAAAAAAAGATGGAAAGTTATTTTACTACATCACTGGAATCATTTCCACTTCAGATAACTTGAAACTCGAAACTCATGAGCTCTACACTCCATGTCAATTGACTTCCTGGCAGAACTATCAAGCTTCTCCATAAATCTACTCGCTAAGTAAATGAGAGGGCTCTCCAGCTGATGTTTTAGTAGCCTTGCATCCAAGAGGTAGCAGATATGCGAGACACAAACTGATGAATTGGATGTTTCTTTGTCATCACTTATTTTCCCATGCTTCCAGTATTTGCACCACCCCTTGAACCTGCTTGTATAACAGTGAATTCTAAACTGTTGCCATTGCTTCCCTTTCTTTCTTTCTGCCTGTGCAGGGCTTTGGAGAGAGTTGTGTGAGCCACACCAAATATCTGAAGAATTTTACAAAATCTCAGGTCCTTATGTCTAAAAGATGTCTTGGAAATATTCACCTTTCCTTCACACAGTCTCGTCTCAAATTGCTTAACTGAAAGATAAAGTACTCAAGAATTCCTGTGAGTTTGAAGTATCTTGTCCACAAAATCTTTCAGTGGTTGAATTTTCCTAGGGCTGTTGACAGAGCAATAAGCTCCACATAGTACGTAATGGAGTACCAAACAGTGAGCAAGCCACCACTCCTTAATCAGTTCTGATTAAAGGGTTGGTGACGTTCTGATTCCTCATGACCCTTAAGGCCAAAAATCAGAGCCTTAATCACAGTTGAAGGCCAGCCAAGGTCTCTCATCATGCTTCAAGATACAGTGTTTTAATCATGAAATTGCAGTGATGCTTCATTTTAAACGAGAAATCAAGAGACAGAGGAAGGAAAAATAAGCCCTTTATAACACTGCTAACTGACCTTAATCTAATGCGATGTGCAATACTCTCAGCATGTAATTGTGGCAGGGACACAGTATAAGTGTAAAGAAACCCTTCTTAAAACTTCTTAAACCTTCTTAAAATGAAATGTGAAATAGTAGATTAGATTATTCCCAACATCCTCAAACAAACTTCTGTGTGTTGAAATATGTCTTGAGATTTCCATGTGCATTAGTGACTTGCTACATGACAACCATATCGTCCTTTGCATACACCTCATAAAAGCTGCTTAAATTCAAGATCACATCTTCATTATTAGTAAAAACCCCACATCTCCTGCTTGCAGAAGGTGAGCACATTCTATCAGCTTCTAAAAAATGCCCCTTTTGGTGCTTCTGATATCTCCTGCTACTTACTGAAATGGACCATTTTTCTCTTTTTCTGCTTTCTTTTAAACATCAACCTCTCATTCTACAAAAAGTTCCCCAAAATTGCATTTTGGGTAAGATTGCTTTAAAAAAGGGCTGTATCTGTTATACTGGACACAGAACTCAGATAACAAAGTTAAAGGCCTGACAACTGTGCAATTATACTAGTGCAATTTAATGTACAAAACTTTGGAAGGAGAAGTCAGGAATTTTGGATTCTGTTCTTGTCTCATGAAGTCATTTATGTCCCCATCTCTCTGAATTCTCTCCCACCTTATATTTCCTGTGCCTATTTCAGCTGTAGTTTCTTCTGGCAAAGTTTTTGGGTTTATAACATGTTCAAAGGATATTTCACCACATCAAACACTGATTAAATCTTCTATCCACTTGTGTAAAAGAACAAACAAAGTGGTGATAAATGATTAGACTGCCTGTGAGTTTATGAACCTTATGAATATATACTCTGTTTTTTATTCTGTGAGTAATGCAACATTTTAGTTATGTTTATAAGAATGGATAAGTATTTTTTAATACCTTCTGTAGTAGATATCATGGAAACAGCAAGGATTTACATGTGAAGAGGACGGTTAGAAATGGTGACTTTATTGTACTTATTACTGCCTTCCATGTAAAGTATTTTTTTTTGTATGTTAATTTTTTTCAACAGAAAATGTCCCCCTTAAAACATAGACATATGAACCAGTATTTAATCCAAAATGTTGTTAATGGTACCCCAGAAAGTATAATCAGCCCAGTATATTATTTTCTAAACAAATTCATTTTGAGCACTTTTAGGTCCAGGTCCATTAGCTATGTAAAATTACGTATGTGTATGGATAGATAGATAGATAGATAGATAGATAGATAGATAGATAGATAGATAGATAGATAGATAGATAGATAGATAGATANTGTATGGATAGATAGATAGATAGATAGATAGATAGATAGATAGATAGATAGATAGATAGATAGATAGATAGATAGATAGATAGATAGATAGATAGATATAGATGAATATTTATATGCTTTTCCTTTGTGATCACTTTATTTCCTCTGCCTGCTGTTGTTCTCCATTTTTCATGACCAGATGTAGCTAACTAACCAAATATCTCTGTATTTCAGTAATGCTCTCAGAGTTTAGTTCAAAGATCTTAATTTCTGTTTAGTTCTGGACATTATAAGTCAGATTAGCAACTCTGCAAAGCCTTTTTAATGCTCTTAAAATGACCAATAAATCTTATATTCTTAGTACCATGGTTTTAGTCATAACAAAATACTTAACATTTATTTGCATAGATAGAAAAAGGAGATAAAAGCCACTGGGCTGATTTCCAGAAATGCTGAGCAGGTAGGATTGCCATTAAGACCAACTTAAGTTGTAGTCACTGTGAAATAAACAGACCATTTAAAAAAAAAATCAGAACAGGAACTTTTCTTGTAGAGTAAAGTTGGGTGCTGGTGGCCCTGAAAGACAAACAAAATAAGATTCAGTGAGTTATAAAGATGCTAATGGTAAAATATGGGCTCAAATAAACTAAACAATAAAAAGACCATAGACTATTATAAGAATGGGATCTCCCTGCTCAGGATTTTGTTTCAGGGAAATAATAGAACTCTTGGTCACAGACACTCAGTTTATCTAGAATATACATGGTGAGGGATATTTAGCTGTTCTTTGTTGGAAGTGGCAAGATTAGACCTAGAGCCAAACAAAGGTAATGAAGATGTCCTTGTGCCTTTAATGAAAGTCAGTAGGAACCCTTCACCACCATATGCTAATTACTTTAAAAGACCTAGCTATATTTGTCCTGTCCATTGCATTTTATTAATTTGTACACTGTTTAAAGCTCAGAGATTATCTGAAAAGTTATTTTCATTTTCTAGGACTTGCTATTTGACTCTCATCCCTGTAGTTATTTTCTTCCATAGAATCTACTAAGAGATAGACCTTCCAATGACTTAAAAGAGTGTCCATATATTAAATTATTTATTTCAGCATTTTGTATTACTTCTACTTTTGTTCTAGACTGCTGCTAGGTGCTACAAAAATGAAGGATAGAAAGGTGATCTTAAACCCACATAGCTTACAATGTAAATATAAGGTGGAGATCAAGAAACAGCATGCGAACAGTGAAAGAGATCAAGGCATTGTAGTAGAAAATAGTTTCACTCCACCTACAACCCGGACGATAATATTTTTGCAAGCACTGCAGCAGAGTAGGGCTATTAATATTCGTCTGGAGACAAAAAGCAAGGTAGCTCTCCCCATCTCAGTGGGTGAAGCTATGTGGCAGAAAGCCATTATGTTTTTCCAGGAAGTTAATAATGCACAACCGAGAACAATTTCATGAACTAATCAAAAGAACTGACATTTCAGTAATGAGCAAAGTATGATGTGTTAGGGATAAATTGAAGAAAAACTTTACACTATTCTTGATGCATTTCACTCTTCCTCACATTTTAAACACAGATTTCATCCAGTAGTAGGTAAAGGAAGGACAGATGTTGGTTTAGCAACACTGTTCACACTCCCTGTGGGTATCCTATCCACTTGGGTAATAGTTAGGTCTTAAAGTTATTTTCTGCAATAGCAGTGTACGTTAGTAGAGTCGTTAATCTCTTTCTAGAAGAGGAATATTTTTAGAAGAAAGTATGTGTTGCACCTTCACTGACTTCAACTGGTGGGTTCACAAGATTCATCTTACACATCCTTTCCCACTAATTTACAGATGGATTTTTCCAGGCAGCAACTACGCTGCCTCTTCTTGCAGGCTCACATCATACCTAGACTTTTTTTTTCCTCCCTGATGGAGTGACAATTGCTACCCCCACACCAATTACCTTTCAATTAGCAAGTAAAATTAATTTTCACACTTCATATGCTAACATGAGAATGACAGAAATGGTTAACATTTGTTAAATCTGTCAGTGGAAAAGAAAGACAAACGACACTAGATTTTTCATAAGAGTTTAGTGTCTCTTATTTTTGTATTTGGAAAATAATGGAATTTATATAGAAAGTGCTTGCTGGTTTGTTTTTGAAAGAAATCTTGTCAAAGATTAAGCAGGAAACTCTTGCTCAATACCTGATTTTTTGTATGTTTGCTTTTTTACAGTGGGGGGGGGGGGAAGCCTAAATTACAGTTTGCACCCAGGACACAAACAATAAGGACTGAAAAAACCCCAACATTTTGCACTTTCACAGATACTGGAATCTTTCTAAGACTTTCTAACAGAAAAAAAAAGCCAAGTTTTTTGTGGTCTTGTATATTAATTTACCCATGTGGATTCCTTGGCACCAGTTAATAAAGCTGAGATCATGTCTCAGTGTTTGTGTCTTGCAGACAACACTAAGTATTACCCTTTATTCCTCCCCCCTTATTTCCTTTAAATAAGAAGGAACTTAGTATCTTTGAGGCCAAATGTGTCAATACAAATTGGTTAAAGCTTTCAAAACATTTTGTGGTAGTAAATTGAAACTAGAAAGATGGAAGGCTGAAAGTGACAGCTCCCTAAATGACATTATTTTAGCAGACAAAGATCAAATTTGTCCCTTGTTTCTGCTGCAGTATTAACACCTTTATGATATTGTAAAGCATAAACATTAATATTATGATTTGTTGAAAAGAACATTTATAACTGGGAAAAAAATACTCCCCTCATTATTTTTTGAGATTTATCTGAAGCCCCAGAAAGCCACTGAATGCTTGACATAAACTTTTCAGAAACTGCTGAAAATCTTCAAATGAACTCTAAGAAATGGAGCACAGTAACAGAAAGGCAGCATAATGTAGAGGCACCAGGAATCCAAGCCAGCAAGCGCAAAGGGTGCATCTCAACACTTCCCTGACTTACTTGCTCTCATCAGAATGCAGTCCAGTCATGTTAGCCCAAGGTTGTCTCAACTGCTGCTAGGATTTATTAATTTAAAGGTATCTCCCTGCAGCAAGAGGTGGCCTGTACTCAGTGCATTGAGCCTTCTCCTTCTCCACTGTCTTCTGGTTGTAAGGCCAGCAAGAAAAGAGAAATTTCACTGAGAGATCCTCATTGGGGAAAAAGAAAACAAAAGAAAATAAGACCAATAGGAAGAGAGAATCCCCATTTCACAGGCAAAGCATTAGTCTTTGAAATCCTAGCAAAGTACTGACATGAATGCCTGCTTGCAGGTGCTTAAGTGGACCAAGCGGACCAAGTAGAAAAAAAAAATGTCTTTTTTCATATTTCAGAACTATTTCTAAAAGCATTTTTTCTGACATTTAAGGTAACAGAAATAAGTCTTCCAATCACCTCTGACATCTTTGGCTTCCACTGTTTATACAGGAATTTACAAGATTTCTAGGGTCAGTACAAAATTTTTTTTTTTTTTTAATTTCTCTCTAGGGTGAAAATTCAGCACTGCTATTACTGAAGGCTCTATCTGAGTATAAAATCATGTCACGCTTACATTGTGCAACAGAAAATGAATATTCTGTTTTTACTCTGATGTTAATTGCTGCCTTTTCCCTAACTAGATGGCAAGTGACCTTTACACATTGTTACTGCTAAGTGGAAAGAGAGAATAATAATGTTATTTTAATTGATTTGTGAATTATTGAACAAGGTTATGAATTCTGAACCCTTTCTGACTGGAAGAATCGATTGCATACTCTGTTTACTATTTTGTATATTTTGGTCTCATGCTCCTGTTTGCACACAGTCATTCAAGAGATACTTAGAAACAGGAATGTAACATTACCATTTAGAACAATATGCATTGTGAATCTGTGAACATGATCTCAAGTGCACACCCCCAGATTTTATGGTGGGGACCCATGGGAAAAGCACCTAATGACAGACTATTATATGCCCCTGAAAAATCAGTGGACCATGCAACTATAGGCTTGGAAAACACCTCAAGTGTTCACTCTGTTCCTTCTGGTAAACCACAGTGAAGTAAGCCTTACCCAAATAATATTTGATAGGTTTCTCTGTGCAATTCTTAAGGACTTTTAACTAGACAACACTCCATCTCTTCTTTTTGTAAGTTCTTCTAGTGCTTCACAATCCTTACTGCCACATATTTTTCCAGACTGAAATTTTAGCCTCTTTTCCTAAAATTTAATTCCTATACTTTTCAAAGAACAGCTGAGTCCTTGATAGCTGTTCAAAGAGAAAGTAAGTTTTTATCAATCGCCTCTGCATCCACCTTGTAGTACTTTCATCAGGAAACCCTCACTTATCTTGCTTTTGAGAAAGTGATGTGAAAAAATATCAAAAGGCATCCTATGGTCAAAATAAATGACACCATGTATTTTTTTCAGGTATCAGCTACTAAGGAAGCCTTACCTACTGAGTAACTGAGGTTAATAGAACTGGGCCTTGCCATTCCTCTTCCCTGTTTCCACCATGGTGAACCCTGTGCATTCTCTGTGGTTACTCTCTGTCAAATTATCTTCTCCCCTGATACCCACAATGAGTTATTATCACTTGATCAGAATGAAACCTGCAGAGGCTTACTCTAAGAGTTGTCTACCTTCTATATAAAAATTATCTTCGTTCCCTGCAGGTGTCTAGGAAGTCAAAAATCCTTGATAACAGCAAGTCGTGAACTACGCTTTACCTTTCAGATGTTCATAAAGATACCTTTAACCTGATCTTCTTATTTTGATGGTTCAAAGTAAATGCCCATCATAATAGTGCTGATAGGGTTTTTGTAGTTCCTTATCACCCAGAGTTTTTCATCAGGTCTACCTTGTGCTAGGAAGGTGAGTGTAGAGTAAATATCTTCACATAGTTGCTTGACAGGTGTACACTGTTCTTCATTCTTCTTCTTGAACAGGCTCTACTCACTTAAATATGCCAGTGAATTCAATAATACCAGTAAGTCTTAGTTTAATTAATTTAATTAACTAATGCTTTTGGCTATGTATAATGAATTTCAAGTACTTGATAAATTTATAGATAATTCTGACTTCCAATAGACAGCTCACAAGTTCTATTCAAATATTTTTGCTTATATAATTACGGACAGGCTATTTTCTCCTCTAATTTTCTCTACATTTCTGACACTTCTATACACATAAATACCTTCTTTCTTTTTTTTTTTTTTTAAGAGGAGCAATTAGGTTTTGCTATGGCTCGCCAATGCCAAATATGACAACAACCTTACTTCATTTATTACAGTTTCTCCATAAGAAATTATCTGTTGCTCACCTCCGAATCTGACTGAAACTGAAACTTTCCTGTTGCAAAGCAGCAGAAATGGGACCTTACTTGGCTCACTTACACCATGAGATCTGCTTACCTTTTCATCCCTTCATTCACAATCTCACTGCAGTTCTGTGTGAATGTTTAGGTAATAAAACGCTTTTGAATATCTTTGTGTATGTGTGCTGCCATTTCCTTGGATGTCTCTAGCAAAATGTTAGCATTCAATGAAAGTAGCACATCTGTTTTTGAAAGCAATTAAGTTATTAGACACAGACTAATTCAGTAAGCCTGACAGATGATTCGAGAATTTTGAAGTATAATCAATAAACCTGGAATGTGAGAAACGGAAATTGGATTTGGAAGATTAACAAAGCCTGCCATTCAAAGATTGATTTTTGCATAAGTGGTTGGTTTAATCGGAATTCCCAAGAGGCCCATGTAATAACTAATTAATAATATTTTTAATAAAGAAATATGAAGAAAAAAAAAGATAAGTATTGAAGAATGGAGTTCTCAGCTTCCCCTTCAAGTGTACAAAAATTGTCTTATTTCATAGGTTTCGGGAAAATAAAAGCAGCTCTTTCCTTGTATCTTTGTTGCAGGATACTGTGAATTCAAGTTTCTTTTAGCCAAAGTTCAAAGAGCTGAAAAATGTGAAGGAAAACGAATCATTTCTACTCCACTAAAGGCTTAATATCATAAAGTAAAACAAGACTCAAGACTTCTGTGGGATGTTTTCCCAGCATATCTTCATATTTTGCACTACTATCACTTTTTCATAGGGATTCATTCCAGCACCAGAACAGAAACAGCCTACAAATGATTTCTAATTAGGACCTCCTGCACAAATGTGATAATCATTCAAATAGTAGACCTTTTAGAACTATTTAAGGTATTAATTCAGAAGACTTAATGACTCTTTCATGAAACATTTTTATAGATGCAGTATGTTTCTATTACCATACCTCCCTCTGTCAAAGCATAAACTATTTCTGTAATAAATGATAAAAACAAACATGATCTGGAAAAGTCCTGTCTGCTGGAACTTGACTGTCTGTGCTAATAAAGGGTGGGAATGTGCTTGTGTGTTTGGGTTGGTGTAATGAGAATGTGCTGCACAAAATTCCTCAGAGCAGTCTGGCAGCTCAGGTTTTTTGGTGTCTTTAACAGGCAATTCATATGAAGATTCAGTTTTCAAGACTAAAATTTTCTGGAACTAAAGGCCTCCAGTCTCCAACAGAAACAGTTTAATTAGCAGGAGAGATGCAGCTCAAAGAGGACCAGATTTCTCAAGGGTTTAGAGTAGAAGCATTTCATTATTTGATTTACAGCATGGAGGCATTGCTCCAGTCAATGAGCAGATTCTCAGGTTGTTTGGGTTTTTTTTGTTGTTATTTGTGTTTTTCTTCTTTTTGTTGTTGTTGGTTTTTTTGTTTGTTGTTGGGGGTTTTTTGTTTTGTTTTTGTGGGGTTTTTTATTTTGTTTTGAAAGGATTTATTTTTTTTCCAGGATTATATAATTCTTAACAGCTATCTAAAGAAGGAGGCGGCCCCTCATCAGTGAAACCTCCATAAAAAAGTATGGATCATATTCGGTTTTTTGTGCTAGATTGATGAATATGAAGGATAATTCCTCAAGTCAAAAAAATACTTTAACAAATTTATAATAATCTTCAAGAAAGACTTTGGGAAAAGAGAGAAAAGAAAATACTATGGTGCAAGTGTAATTATTCAAGTAGATAAACTGGTTTAAAATAATATTCCCTTAGTTTTTCTTAATCTAAGACAAATAAAAGGGGAATTTTATCCACCAATTCTATAAATAAGATCTCTGTGAATTTCTTCTAAAAGCAATCAAATTGCTTTTATTTCTTTGCCTTCTGTGTCAACAAATGCTGAATTATGCATGGAGGCTATGATATTGTGATACTCACTTTTAGTGACCTTATAAAAACCAGAGAGAAATCAATATAGTTTGCAGTACTGAAAAATGCTGGAAAGCTTGGTGATCTTAGAGGGAGGCCAAAGTCATGTTAGAAAAGTTAGTGTCAGGTTTCATTTTTGAGATTAAGTGAGCTGATACTTCAGAAACTTGGTTTGGTTTGTTTGGGTTTTTTTAAGAGAAAGCTGGTCTGCATTAAAAACTTAAGAAAAGCGTCTTTGAAAAGCCATTTTTAGTTTTGTTGCCTATTATCACTGGAACCTTATTAACTTTGCTATTGACCTTAATTGAGTTCCATGTTTGCCTTTGTTTCATCCCAGCATTGATGAACAGGAACAAAACCTCAAAATACAAATACTCAAAAAATAACAGAAAATACTAATGTGTCTAGTATTTCCTACTAATCACACAGCACCTTTTGGGAGTCAAACCTGGCCTGTGTCATAATAGTTAAGTAAAAATGCATTCTGAAGAGGTTTGTTCCATGAGCTACTTTTCTCTCCTTTCAAATCCATTTATTCCTTTGTCCTTCAGACATGCTGCACCAGTCTCTGTGGTCAAAAGGTAATCTTTGTTTGCCTAATCTGGTTACCTTATGATTGCAGTGGTTCCTACTTATTGTGTTGTAAGAAAGTGAATACACACTCTGTGTACATTTTTCCTATTATACTTCATGGATTCCTACCATATACTCTGAAATTCTTTTCTATTTATTCTCCTCAACATTTGGTCTATGTAAGCTGTTCCATTTTTTTGATCTGCCTTTTTGCCCTTCTCTGTACTTTTCCTCATACTGTTAAATCCTTTGAGATGAGATGGCCAGAAATGTGTTCAGTATTCAAGACATAACACAGCCTTAGACAATGGCACAATGATGTTCTGTGCTTTATCTAATTCTTCAGTAATAACTTACAATATTTAATCTGATGATTTATTAGCTTTTGAGGTCTGAGCTGAGGTTTACAGTGAATTATACACAATAAATCCAATATATCCAAAAAAAAGCTTTGTCCATATTATAATACAATAATATTCTTATTGCTATAGATCAGAGCTAAAATTTCACAACCACGTGCTCAGAATAGCTAATATATCTCAATAGAGCCCAATATCCTTATGCAAGGAATAATTTTCAAAGCTCCATCATGGAAATGAAGGAAGGAGTTACCTCACTGGATCCGGAGAAGAGAAAGGTAAATTAGACATAGACCTGGCAAGAAGGGAAAAAAATA
Organism: Sclerurus mexicanus; assembly: GCA_013396755.1. Lineage (NCBI taxonomy): Eukaryota > Metazoa > Chordata > Aves > Passeriformes > Furnariidae > Sclerurus > Sclerurus mexicanus. The sequence continues at coordinate 1,886,029 of VWZF01002605.1, read as the reverse complement.
GAGTATCATAGATTAATTCAGTTGTAAATTAAAGGGGGGAAATGGCTGATTTATTAAAGAGAGTGAGGCATAGTTGTTGTCATGGTAAATAGTTAATTGAAATGCAAAAGATGAGTCTGACTTAAAGAAATGAGAAGTAGTTTGGAATGATCATGATACTTGGTCACTTGAAACCTTTCTGAGTTATTTAACAAAATTTCTAGTTTCCAAAGTACAGTTGAACTCAAATTGCTATCCTTAGACTTCTTTTCCTCCAAATGGTTCTCTTGCCAGGAGTTTTAAAAATAGATGTTGCTATCGTATTTTTTTTAATAAATTTTCATGCACTGTGCACAACAGCTACTGCAGCCAGAGAGGAGTGACAATATGTGAGCGATTCCCCTAAAGCCTGTGATGCAGATGATGGTGAGGCAGGCTATCCACCCCCATGGAGGATTCTGTGGAATTTGGTCGCATTTAGAGAAGGCCTCAAATATTTACCATAATTTAATTTAATAGTAACTCCATTTGCTTACTTACTTTTACTTTCATTTTCTAGCATAGCCTTTAAAAAAAAAAATCAAAACAGAGTAGTTCAGCGTTTAGGAGAATAACATCTATCCAACTTGGATAACAATCAATCACGGAATTACTTTTTTTCTCCAGAAACAAATAATCATGCAATGAGTCAGAGACTTCATTCCTCCACTCAATTTTTATGAGAGTAGCTGCTTTGTCTTTAACAAATCATAATTGTTCTAAGAGTGTATTGCGTCTCAAGAGACCCCTCTTCTAGAATTAGCATCTGTCTGGCTCTTTTGCTGCCCCTTCTACACCATATCTGTGCATCACAGAAGCAGTTGCTCATGTTGCACCATGGTGCTTTGATTGCACTCTTGGACGTGCACGAAACAAAAGATTCTCGTGTGTGTCAATCAGCTGCGGAAAGCACTACAGAGGAAAATTCTTTTCTAGTGTGCAACAGTTACTTATCTGGAATCAACCAGAACAATAACTGTACCTCAACTTCCCCAACTGCATTAGAAAAGCCTCTACCAAGGCTGTTGTGAGTATTCATTCATTAATGATGATTGGTATTATGTAATGATACAAGTATTACACAAGCAAAAGCTTTGTAAGAACAGTTCTGACAATACTTCTGAGTAATGATGATATATAGTGAGATAAAGGTAAATATTCCAAAGGTGGCTATGTTGACTATTGGGAGGATGATGTAAAAATCCCAATTAGTTGCATACAAATACTTTACTTCAAAAAAAATTTTAATAGACGTCTTCTAAACTTGATACCAGGGTTATTAATCAGGACTACTAAGTGAACCAACTCTTCAACCACTTTCATTGGTACCAAAGCTTCACGGATGCAAATAATATTGATTATTTTCTTGGGAAGCTTGAAGTAGTTTGTTTGTTATTTTTGCCAAAATACAATTTTTACTAGTTAAATTGAGATCTAACTGAATAAAAATTACTTTTGTGTGAACTTTGTCACTTGGAAAGAAGACATCAAAGCAGTAATTTATCTTGTGAAGGACCTGGTCTTCACTCAACTTAAAGAAAATTAAAATAATGAAGAAGATCTGCATAAAGCTATTAGGGTCTGAGTGTAACAGTTTGAAAAGACAGATGAAGTAAACTAAGAAGTGATTCCATATCTTGTATTTCCCACTGTAATTATTGCTCTAATAAGGGTTTGTCTCATGAGAAACCACTGACTGCTCAGATCTGCTAATGAATATTTAGTATATGGTAAAAGAGATGTTTCTGTTATCACAAGATCTCTTTGAAGGTATAGGTAAGATTATTTGGCTGTCAGAATAGAAAATAATGGCGAAGATTGTTTTCTCCTTGCACATCATGAAAGCATTGATCCAAAAAATGTTTTAATGAACAAGAATAGCACTTACCTTGACATTTGCAGCATATTAAAGATTGCATGAATAAATAGTGGGAAATAAACATACCTTTAAGCACTACAACTGAACTGAAGCATGACATTTTAATTTCCTTAAGCCTTGGATCTTCTAGTCATTTGCATCAATGACACATCAGAGCTTCTAGGATTCTGTTCTTTGGTTTGACTTTTCATTGTTATTTAGTTCTATGAACTACACTCTATGGCGTTTTTTAGAAGTCAGTCATTTGCAAAATTGATCTCATCCTTCTCTTGCCAAAAAGCAGTGTTTAGCACTACTGCAGAGAGCACCAATTCCTACAGCAAGCAGGTTGGGAAAGCTTATTGATTAAGTAAGAAACTCTCAAGACTGGATGTATTCAAAATTCACATAGATGAATATGTTTATATAGTATACTATATTTCTACATCTTTTTTGACTATATATACCAGATCAGAGCACAGCCTTACAGAGTCTAGGAACAGAGAAACACCCTTTTCCTTACTTCTAGGAAATATCTGATTCTCCAGCCAATAAGACCCTTTGGGCTGCTAAACTGGGCCCTATTTTTCCCCTCAGCATCTATTTCTACTCTGTCTTATGTTGGACCCTTTGTCCCTTCATGGTAGAAAACAGAGTTGTATCTTAGAATGGTTGCATTTCATGGTTTCTTTGGGCTGATAAAAGAAGAGTGAGGCAATAGACAGGTTCCATATATTTATTATCTTCTTAGCACGGAGATCTCAGCCTTTGGGAATAAGTAAGAGCAATTAACAGTCTGGCTAGTCATTTAGCAGGCATGTACTGCATCAAAAGTTATATACTGTTTCAGGTAATTGAGGAAGACATACACCACAAGAGGCCATCTCCAAATCACTGATCAAATATCTTCATTGCAAATCTTGGAGAAATTACACAGATCCTAACATATGGCATCATCTTCAGTGTCTAATAAAAAGATACAATGGGATCTTATTTTTTGACTACTCAGATTGCTGATCAGAATGTTTATAGTATGTGGTATTTACAGACGATGTATCCCAATTTTCAATAAAATCCTGATAGCTAGAAATTAATTTGTTACTGGAGGCCTTTTTTTCTGAACAGTTTTTAAGAATGCATTTCAGGTTCATCACCATTCCTGCTCCTCCAAGACAGACAGGCTCCTATCTCAAATTGGTTTTATGACATTCGCCCCATTCTACTGGGACTGTGTCCAACTTATCTCCTTGCTCAGCCTGAATTCTATAAATGTGATATAGGTCCTTTTTATTACCCAGGGATTTACACAGTGTGCATAAATGTTGCTCAGCAGGCTGGGTGAGGTTACATGAAACATGCCTTGAGAAAATGACTTGAATGTTGTGTAACTTGATCACCAATATTTTTTGTCAGATACAATTTCTCTTTTCAAAGACCCCTGTGTTTCATACTCTCCTAGTTTTAAAATCCCTCAAGAAAAATACCACTTTAAACTAAACATTTTTGTATTAAAATACAGGATTCTTCATGCATTTACAGATTTTGACCTTTCTTCAGTGCAAATAATGCCATTCTTTGTTTCCAACATTGTTTTCAAGGCTACATCCAAAGTGCTCTGCTTGTTTTCCCTGTTCTTAAGGGTGTTTATTTTTACCTAGGAGATCAGAACCTCTCAACTAAATTTCTTCTTAGTGATAAAAACTAGGCAGAATTTGTTTCTTTAAAAAAAAATAAAAGCAACCAACCAAATCTTTCTATCCTTCAAAACACAAAAGCTTTATTCCTCAAGGCACACATTAAATCTAACCAGTTTAACATTCCTATTGGTATAGAAGAAAATCTTCTTACTATCATCCTAAATACCTTTTCAGAAGGTTAGGTCCCTAGCTTAGTCTGGCCATTAAAGGCCAGACTCAAAATTACAAATCTGGTAGTCTCTATTTGCATCTGACATAGTATCCTCCAGCCCATATTTGTACTGATCTGTCATCACATTCTGGAGGCAGTCTTAAAGCAAATTGATCAACAATTTCTCTGAAAATGCATTGAAATTCAGATCCACTTCTGGTGAGTATTACCAGACATAAAACAATGTGTGATAGAACTCATTCCAACACCTCCAGTTATTTTCAATACCAACAGTCACATTCAGTTGCAGTCTCAGAATGAAGAAAGGAAAAGCATCAAACTGTGTTTCTTTCATTAAAATTTGAAAAGGAGTGATCTTTTCACCACTGATAGTGAAGCCAAATGGATTCACTGGAAGGGCTAAATTCCCTCTCTTCTGCCTCATCCTCTCTCCTATTTTGTCTTACTTTGTGTCCCCCCCCCACCTCCCAAAATTACTTTTACCCTCATAGATAATCTGCAACAAACATCACTTAAAAAACAAAATAAAAAATCAATGCTAACACATGCATATGTGTCAGTATCCTTTGTGCAGCACCACAAAGATTTGCTTCATAAGTCACAGCAGAGTGCTTGGCTTTTTGTTAAAATGTCTTGTATGTTCTGCTCAGATCTACTCAGGAGCTACAAAGTTTAGCTATATATATATATATTCTCTTTTACAGCTGGAGAAAGAGACTGTTCTCATCCTTTTTGTATGGAATCTATCGGAGTTTTTTGCTTGAGTTTTTTTGCCCCCTCTCTTTTTAAAAACAACATTTTGCAGGGACTCAGGCTGAAGTGTGAACTTTCTTTGCTGCTACCAATCTTCTAGTAGCTATTGTAATTTTTTCATGTTAACTGGAGCTATTAGGCAGGCTCCAGTTGGAAAACTCCATCTCGACACACTGTAAGGAAGGGAGTCAAGGTACAAACAGTATGGTTTAGGGCTAGCAAAGAAACAGTATATGAGCCTATCACTGAAAGGAAGAAAAAAAAAAAGAGTAGGAAAAAGTGACCAAAACAAGCAGTATCTCTCTGATATAGGTCCACCTCACATGTGGCAAGACAGGTTGAATACATTCAAACTTAAATATTGATGATTCCAAGAACACCTCCTGAATAGATATACATTCATTAATCAGAATAATTCTTCAGGGCAACAGATTCAGCTTACCATTCTTCAAATTGACTTCAAACACATTTGTTTGTCCCTCACAGCCTTCTCATTTGTGTCAGGCCATTTGCATAGTTAGTCCTCAAAATTAATTTTCAAAAGGCTAAAATACAAAAAAAAAAAAAAAGGAACAAAACCAACAATAGAATATGTCAGAAAACTAGTACTATAAAGAAAATGTATAACAACTTTCTGAAAAGCAATCTCAGCTGTTACATCACATTTCAGACCTCCTTCATTGAAAAATGCTACATTGTGAGAATAACACAAAGACATTGATCTATTGTCTTCAAAATTCCCCACTAGTGAACAATCCCTGTCTTCACATCTCTTTTAAAGAAGGGTCAACACTCCTCCCTCTCCTAAGTCTTTGATGACTGTATTATCTAATTAGATTTTTAAAGCTTGTGTACTTAAGCAAAACAATTTCACACACATGTAGATCAGAAGATAAAATTCTACCCTCACAGTCTCCAATCTAATTCTTTAGAGGGCATTTCTAGAGGTTGGTGGCTCTGATCTTTGAGCATTGATTCCTTAAAGGATGACTGCTCCATAAAGGATTCTTTCTTTTAAAGAGTTTTGGGGAGTCATTTATAGACAGGCTTGTGTTTCTAACAAGAATATCTTTATTCTCCTTTGACTCTGTTAATATATTGAGTCCCTGTCAGTAATGCCGATGTGCTCTACCTACTCTTGTGGAGCCTGCAGAGGATTTCAAGTGTTCACTACATGCTGGGTTCTGCTCTTTCATTTGTGCTTAAACACTTGGAAAGGGAAGCAGACCTCATAAGCGGACCACTCCTAGAGACAATAATATTGCTTATTTTTTACTCCTGATTCTCTGGAAGCAATCTTGAGCTGTTAATTAACGCAGGATTCCTCTTCCTTTTCCAGGGACACAGTAAAGCAAACCTGGACTCCTCGCATTCCACACCCAATCCTGGGATGTTTGCTCTCACCTTGAAACTGCGCCTAAGACACTGAACAAGTAACTATCAATCCTCATATTTTCCAAGTGGGAAAGGACTTCAAAGATAATCTGGTACTACCTTTTGTGTAAAGGGAGCCTGTGTTTGATTGAGCACACAGGGGGACCTTGCTACTGGAATTTGTTTGCAAAAATTTATGAGTACAGAAAATATAAGCACAGCTATTTATCATTTTCAACCACTCTTACACTTTGGGATTCTGTGTCAGGTTCCTTCAAAGATTTCTTAGCATTTTTGAGTAGCCTGCTAAATGCATCCTTTAAAATGAAAACTACTAACGTGGGTTTTCATGCAGAGAAAGAAGTTCAATGTTACTTGTAATTATAGTTTGGGGAGTGCTAGTGGACACAAGATACTGGCTAAAATAAAATAAATGACTGTATAGCACCTTACACAGAACGACGTGTCTGTTTTTCCAGGGTCTCTCCATCTTCCTGTTTAGAAATAACAGCAGCATGTGTTTATGATACAAGACAAATCTTTCACCTCAGGCAACCTGTGTCACTGTTTCTGCTCTATTAATATCCTTACTCTATTGCTACTATTATGTGTCTAACTCCACAATGGCTATTTTATGTGCTTTTCTTTCAGAAGAGGCCTAAGAACAACTGCTTCTTTCAGAAATATCTTTTTTCGGAAACATAACATTTCTTTCTCTTTTTATCTTTTTTTTTTTATTTTGTTTTCAGTTTAGGTTTGAAAGCTCAAAGTAGAGCTGCAGTATAAATAATGAAATATGCACTATCTGTTGGCCAAGTAGTAAATACTATGGTATCTCAGATTCTCAAAGCAGTCATTTTATTCTGGATGGAAAAGCTCCAGCAAGTGCAGAGACTAGAGACCTCCATCTCACCTGGTGACACACACACTCCTCTGTTTACACCTGGTAGCCTACTGTAAGCAATTTAAGTGATTCAGAACTGCAGGGACAAAAGAGGTGTTCAAAAATGTCAGCTGGAACAAATCTAAAGGATGTATTTATATGCACTGTGGTTATTAGGCCTAATAAGTGTGATCCTGCCTCTCTAGTGCCTGCAACCACCCCAGTTACAAGTTTCAGTTACCCAAGCAAGGACAGCCTGTGATGTTATCAGGAAAAGTAAGTATGTAAAGGACATACAAGTAAAGCATCCTACATTACAGCAAATTGGTTATAAATACATCCATACTGGAAAGCAGAAAAAAACTTACAACCCTCACGGCACTGAAATTCTGGAAAAACTCTCGAGTACTGAAGGAAAGGCACCTCTTGTCATCCTTTTACTTTAAAAACAGAGTTTGAATGTTTTATCAACAACACTGTATTAAATAGGAAGAGATTGGACTAGAAATACCAGGAAATATTTTCTAATCATATATTCCTCTGAGATTAAGGATATTTGCTTTGCTAGTTTAAATGGGATGTGTAAATACCTCATGAGATTTCAAAGTCTCATGCTTCTAATGTATTTTCTACACATTTCCAATTCTTTAGAGCATTTATTCTATCTAGAGCAAGAATTTTTCCCGTATCCAAGCAAATTTTCATGGTTCCCTTTAAAGCTAAGGCACAAAATCTATCCTAACATATGCAGTGTCAATATAGTTATTTTATTTGTATATTCATTGGTAAGGGCAAAAACATGAAGGCTTGTTTTGACCAGTGTTGGTGCAGTTACCTGTATATGGGTCTAGAGAGAAATTGATATTACAACACTAAGCAGTGCAGACTTTTTACTTCTGCTGTTACATTTGGTAAACTCTGTTTAGTACCACGACAAAGAAGGATTCTGGCTATGACAGAACATTTGACTCCTTCAACAAAAAGATGACAAGAGTCTCCTACAGAAAATCCTCTTTGTGAATGAGGTGCTTACACTGGACCTTGTCAGAGAGGCAGGAGTTTGTCCTGTATGAGTTGTGCTTTTTTATCCCTATAGAAGCTAGGACCCATAGGGTGTCCTTCAGCAGCACTGTGGACCCAAGACAATTGCTCCATCTGGCAAACTCTCTAATATCTTTCTTTATCATTGCATTCTGCTCAAATATACCTCATTTCTAAGTAAGCACTACACAAAGTGAGCTCTGTGTGTAGCCACTAGGACAAATAAACCCAGTTGTAGACAGGAAATGTGCACAGCCTTTTTTCAGTTCTGTGTCAATCCGAATATATATAGAATATACACAGACTGTGTTTTTGCACAATACATCATCAGCTACTTGGTCTAATTATTACAATTCTTTTTCTATAAGGTCACAGGATATACATAACAGCTAAAACTATGCACAGACACATTTCAGCCTCTATTTCATTAGTCACTGCTTATTGATTAGTAACATTTCAGCCTTTCAAGCAAAAAAAAAAAAAAATAAAAGGAAAGCTCCAAACAAATCAACCCATGGATACTCATCAAAGGGCAGGTCAAGCTCATGAAGTTGGATGACTAGGACAAGTTAATATGATATGTATTGATCATCATTGCTATAGGAAACCATCACTAATCCACTAATCCAAGACACTGGCTTCTGTTCCTTCATGTATGAGAGGTATGCACTTCATCCTCCCCAGAACATTTAGCCACAGGTACCCACATCCTGCATGGGTAAAACTCAGAGCTGTAGCTACCTTCTACTTCTCCCACTAAGTCCAAGTTCCACACTCTAGCTCTTACTTAGACTTGTGCTTTCTCTTTGTTTAAAATGAGAGATTTATTAACAAAGTTCCTTAAAGAAAGCAGTTTATGAAACTGCATGCTTTGTACTTCCTAGGGTTATTACCCTCTTTTTTGAATGCTGGGGTATTTCATACAGTCACTCAAGGTACAGGAATAGCCATATCAATCCATGCAGCCAATATACTAATGAGTTTTGCCACATTAGTATCTCACATTTCATTTTGACTTCCATTAATATTTTCAGACTAGGGAAACCTTAAAGAATTTATTACTTTTTTTCTCATAGGATACCTGACCTGTCATCTTATGAACACCCTCTGCAGTCCCATCCTGTCTTGTACCAATGTGTAAGGGACGAGCAGTCCCACAGTACTTATTTAATTTTTGTATAGCAGCTAATAGGAAAAAAAATAAGAGCTTAAAAAAATCAATCAAACAAAACTAAAAAACCCCAATCTTCTGTGATTAATTCAGAGTCTAACTGAAAGAGTCCAAGATAAGAACTAATAAACATATACTGTAGCATGGAGGAATCAAGAGGGTCAGAAACTCCCTGCATTAAAGTAACAAAGCACTGGAATCTATTCCCAGGGAAAGGCATAGTCAGCTCTGTCACTGAATGTTTTTATGAAGACAGACACAAGTAGAGTTGATTCTGCATTGAAACAAGGGAATAAATGTCCCTGTAGTCCTATTCTCTGTGATTTGGTGAGAAAGGGCAAGAAGACTATACTAACCAAAATGATCAGAAGTCTACTGCGAGGGAAAAAACATTTTAGTAGACCTTCACCTGGCATTGAAGGGTAACAATTGCTTGGTGTCTTTAATAGCCTTAGTCATGTTTCAATATTAAGGCAATATGATGAAATGTGCTTTGTTAAAAAAACATAGTCATTTCCTACACACTGTGTTTATGAGCATTTTCAGAAATTGTACAGGTTTTCTTTCTCCACAGGGAAGGCATGCTGTGATTTATGGACTGTAATAGTGAGCTTAATTGGGAAGGAGATATCATTGTTGACAGCTTTGTCTTCGCCTAGTAACTAATGGAATAAATCTGCAGGGAACATTTATTCACTTCCTCTCAGGGTTTTGGACACTGGCTTTTGGAGGCCACATAATTTCTAATGTATTTTCAATATAGTTTGCATGCTGAAACCATTGTCGCTGCATCCAGAAATAGTTGTTCCCAGAGACCCAGACTCATCAGTGGGGTTTCTCAATGCACGAACTGGATGACAGAGTGCAAAAGTACTGGACCATGGTGCAGATATCCACCTACATCATGTAATGGTGTGTCATACAGACATGTCCAACCCCATGAATCTTGGGTCTACTACAAAGTCCAGATCAATCTGTAGACTGATCAGATGGGCTTAGTGCAATTTGGCCCAGCTTGAGACAAGCACTACATGAATGTGACATGCCAGAACCTGAATATGAATAGCACCAGAGGCAATTAGCTTGGCTGTTTATCAACAGTATGCCTTACTGATTCTAACTGGGGAGGGGTGCTTTTGAATGGGTCCAGCTGGTTTGACATTTGTTGTTTATTTAGTGACAAAACATTAATTTAGAACGTAAACACTTAAGTTTTCTCTTGAACACATTTTCATTGCCATTACAGTTTCTGCTAGTGTATTTCCCTGCCACTACGATCAATTCCAATCATTCAGGACTGAGCTTGCAGAGCCAAGGGACCCAAGTCAGATACATCCATATTATAAGAATGGAGCTGAAATGAATGATGCATCACTTTCCCTGTCCAAAAGGGCACTAGCTCACCATGTGTCTGGGCTCTATCACGTTAGGTAAGGTGATGCACAGACATCCTAAATCAGAAGTCACGGTTCATAGGCCAGAACCTGCAGATTCTTAGGTAAACAAAGGATTCATTGGACTATTGGATCACTCAAGCATATAAAACTATGTAAGTGTTTGCATAATATCAACCACATGCTTCTCAGCATAAAGTCTGCATTGCTTGTATTGACAAATGCCTCATAAATAGTGTAGGCTGTGGCAGAGACCAGTGAATGTCACTGTCATTCTGGGCAATACATTCCTGTCAGTATAAGGGCATGGATTACTGTCATAAACTGCAGTCCCTTTTCAGAGTGGAGATTTTTAAGATCACAACAGATGCCCTACACTATGTCCCACTTTTTCTTAGCTCTTAGTTTCCGCTTGGTGATCCAAGACAATTCAGCTTGCATTGTAAAAGGAGTCAGACTTCTGTACTTTTGCAGGACAAGCAGAGGAGACACAGGTTACAGAAAGGGCTGTAGAGAAGCTCTACACTCTACAGAGTACTCCCATATCTGCTTTACTTCCTACTTCACTGTTTATAGGGAGTGTCAGCCTTTCTTCATATTTGAGAAACCAGATGGATGATTTTTCTTCTTAGCAGAAGTGAGCATAATGAATCTGTTTCATCTTATTGCATTCCAATTCCAAAAACTATCTTATTGATCTCTAAACATCACCGATACACCTATTTCTGAATGTCACAAATAACGGACTTTCTTTATGTTGGTTTTCATATGGTTATTTGGGGTTATTAACATTTTGTTAAGATACCAAACTAGTTTCCTCCTAATGACGGAAAGCCTTAAAGAGAGTTTTCACTTTTATTGCCTTATATACTGTCCTGTCAGTCCTCTCAAAAGTAGGAAGACTCCCTTCTGCACAATTCAAGACTCAAGGCTGATATTCCTTGCTCTCTGTTAACATGCTAATGCATATGAAATGGCAACCCAACTTCACAGATTACTCATTTTGGCCTTGAGTTTAATAATCTACCAATATTTCTTGTCTTTTCTTTCAGCAGAGACTACCTACCTTTTTAAGACATGAGAACACAGCACTGAAATAATGGCATTTCATTATATTTTGATATTGCCCTTACAGTTTCCCAAGGTTGTTTCACTGTACAATTGTAACAAGGCAACAAAAGAAAACCTCTTCAAACCATTCAGGGAAACTAGAAGTAGTTTCTGTGGGAAGATTGCTTTCACATCACAAAAGTCAGGTGTGAAACTCACCCACAGTTGTTTACTAGACTGAAGTAGTTTCAACATTTTTTAATTTACAACATATAACTGCACAACAGTGCAGACTACCACATTGCTAATTTAGCTTTAATGGCAAGAGGCTTACATTCACAGACCCCTAGAACAAACCATTGGGTCCCAGATAAAAAACAGTGCCTCATAACAACACTGTATTTCTCATAATACTAAATGTGAAATTAAAGCCTAGCTGAAAAAACAGGGGTTTGAGAGGTTGTGGAGGGAAACAGGTTACCTCATCCTGTTCCCAGTAAAGCAATGGCAACATTCAGTTGGCCTAATGTTTAATGTCTGACTTCAGGTAAGATGGGTCAGGGTATGACACTATAATTCATAGTGAGATTTGTGTCAGCTGATGACACTTTTCTGAGATCATTCTGACCTCACAAATCATCAGTTGTACTCATTGTATCAAACTTCCACAATTACTCATTCTTACATAGTACACACAAGCTGGTACCACATGGCCTTCAAGCTTTGAAAGCCACTGCAGAGCCCCAAATCATTTAGAGATTAAAATTAGAGGCAATTGTTAGGCAAGCCTCATATCAATTGAAAACATAATCCCAAATCAGAAATCTAAATATTACTAATTTGTCATCCTTCAAAAGCAGAACAGACCAGCTGATGATATTTCAAATGCCTCCTAGGAGTACACAGACTAGGAGTATGCAGACTAGAATTACACAGAAGGACCTGTTTGTGCCATCTTATTTGAATTTTCTTACTCCAGATAATCTACTCAGGATCCTTTTATGACCTGAAATTCCATGAATCATGTTTATTTTATGGTATTTCATTACTTTGACCTTGTCTTTTAGGAAAGTCTTCTTTGGAATTCTATTTTCCTTTTCTCATGGAGACAGGTGTGATCATGGTGCCTGAGATGCAGTTTAAAAGCTTCCATAAGACTTTAAACCTCACTGCCACAGGATATTAATGGGATTCCTAGAGTAACTGCACATTCATAGTAATAAGGGTTTGTAAGACTTCAGATCATTAATGGTGAAAAGAAACACATCTTAGGAGAGAAAGATCTGAAACACTTAGGTTAAAGCCAGTTTTTATTTACCTAGGGATGGATGGGATTTTTTAACAGGCACATATAGGAATTATCATTGTGGCTATTCCTCTTATCTTCCATAAATTGTGCCCATCATTGTTGGATCCAGAACATTGGTGTTAGATCTTGGGTCTGATCAAGTCTGACAGTACTTAACTACATCCGCCCCTATGCCCCCACTGCACGGACACACTGGTGCTGTAATCAGCAAACAATGACAAGACCAAAGGGCAGAAAAATTACCTTATTGGATACAATAGAGGCAACTGGTGTCAATAAACCAAACTTTTAAAATATGAGACCTTTGGAAAGACTTATGAAGAGTGATGAAGAAATACAAATATATCACATGTCCCTCTTTACTAGTTAGCAAAAATTAGCTCCGTTGCCTAGAGCATACGGCTAATAACACCAAGGCTGTGTATTTGATTCCTGCATGAGCCATTCACTTAATAGTTGGACTCAATGATCCTTGTGGGTCCCTTCCAACTCAGAATATTCTGTGATACTGTGAAAGCACCTCTCACACCCAAGGAATTTCCTAAAGCAGAATACAGGCATGTAGATTAGCTAATCTGATGGTTACAGTCGAATTTTTTTCTCCCTTAAAAGTGAAATATAATTATAGCAAAAACCTCTAATAAAATGCAGGGAGACCAAAGACATCTTTTACACTTCTACATCTCAGCAAAAAATCAAGAATTTCCTAGCGAAATTTTATCAGCATAGTGAATTCTTCAGTGGAATTAACAGAAGTTTTTCCTCCTTTCCACATACTTCTATGAGAAATTGCTGCTAGAAAATGTTCGTCTAGTGGAAGGTAAATAGGGAGGGATATTAACATTCTTTGCATTCATACCAATAATGTTAAAGATCATTAGTGATGATTCAGATCCCATAGCATGTCTTTTAAGAGATTTGCCAGCTTACACATCTAATTATATACAGACATTCATGTTTCAAAAGGGACAATAATCACTTATTTGATTAGCACCTTCCTTGGATTCTCAGAGAATTCGCCTAGACACATTGCTGCCATTTCTTCCAGTTAGCTGTTTTCTCTACCCTGTTACCCTCTTCTCCCCCTGCCCTTAATCTTTATTCCAGTAACCTTAACTCCTAGAAAGGTAAGTGACAGAAGCCAGTGGCAATATTTCTTTCTCCACCTTCACAATAGTTAGTCTCTCGCAATATCATTTTAGGGACAGAAGGACAATAAAACATCACCTGAGAACAGCACAAAGAGAAGGAGAGAAAGATTCACAAACATCAGGGTTAAAAGGGTAAGACGGGAATCTGGTCCTCAAGTGTTTCTTAGGACACTTTCTCCTTTCTTTTTTTTTTGTTTGTCCATCGACCCAGTAAGGCAAGTGCTTTATGGAATCATTCCCTCTCAGGTCCTACACTTTAAAGTTCAGTAATGAGCTTGTGTTTCAAAAGTGGCAACATCCAGCATATCACTAACTCAATATGTTATAGGGAAAATGAGCACCTCTTTTATTTCAGTGAGATATGAGGCATTGTCTCTGGTATAAAGCAAAGCACACATGAACATTAGAGGCAGCATTTCCCAAAATGCCTGCCTATTATCAAGTGACAGTGTGACCATCTCAAATGACTGACCTACTGTTTGGTTTCTGTCTCTGCCGCTCACCCTGTAAAAGTCAACTTTCTGTGGTTTATAAAATTGCATGTTACACAAGTTATGCACTTCCATGTCTCTCCAAGAAGTCTGTATGCAGAACATTGACTCAGTTTGTCAGAGTTCCGTATCTTAACACAGAATAGTACTTGTGCTTGAACCACCCTTTTCAGAGAGGTTTTCTTTTATAGAAATGGTGGGTTTGTTTCTCCAATAGGGCATCTAGTGGATTTATAAGCTGAAATAGTAGATCAATATGATCCTCAAGACTGACCTCTTGCATATCATATATCAGTTTCTCTCAACAAGCACTGTCTTCCATAGTGACTTGAAGTGGCAGTGAAAGCACTCACCCAGTGCTATGCTCTTTGTTGAAAGTTACTTTGAGTTTGATCTTCCTCTCGATTTGACTTTTTTAATTTGTTATATTTTGATTTGTAAGGTGGACAGATATTATAATTCCCCCACAATACCACAGTAAGCAATCAGTTAATTCCTATTAATTGTTCCTTAATCCTTAAATTACTACTTAAGCTCTTACCCCAGTTTAGAGCATAATGTTGAATGCCTTCATTTAATGGATATTTAGTCTAAATTTTTAGGGGTAGCTATTAAAGGCTGTTCAAGTGCCAACTTAACTTTGAAAGATTGTTCTGTCTATGAGTCAGAGATCTCAGTGGATTGACTCCAAAGAGCAAAGGAAACATGTGATTCCAATCTAAAGAATATTTCAACATTTAAAGTAGGCATTCACATCATCTTACTGACAGTCAGATTGAATAGCTATAGTTGTACATGCAGATTCCCAATTAATCAATATGCCTTCATTAGATTAGGATACATACAACTCCTGCATCACCCCAGCAGGGAGGCTGATGGTGACAGACACTTCTCATTCTCACCCTCCTGCCCTGCTCTCACTGGCAGTCAGAATGAGCCCTAGCCAGATCAGAACTCTCCCTGCAAATTTATTTTGTACCTGCCTGTCTTTCCTATACCCCAAGGCCCTGTTTCTCATCTGCATTATATACAACCAGCATGCCTTTTCTTCCACTGCCTTATCCCTGCACAATACTACTCATCTCTCCTCCTGCAGCATCTTCTAAACAGAAAACTTCCCTTGATCCCTGTTCATTTTGACTCCTCTTCCACACTTAACAGAAACAACTCAAATTTATCCATCACTAATACATCTTATCCTCTACCTGCATTTTTTCCTCACCTTTACACTTATCTCATGCACAGCTCAGGTTTATATATTGTGCAAAATGTTTATTTACACTGTATACACCATCCTAAAACAAAGACAAGCAACATGCAGACAGCTGGCTTAAGATACTAGAGCCAAATACAAGCGTTTACTTCCCAGGAACTAAGAGATCCTAGCCAGGGAGCATAAGACCAGGAGGTAGCATGCCCCATGATTTATGATGCACCCCACAGTCAGAAATTAATTCACAAAATGAAAACTGATGCAAACATGTTTTTAACAATGTTTGTGTAGTCAGAAAAATAATCTCTAAAATGTGTGCAATAACTCCACCTGGTGATTCTCAACGTGATATTGTCAGATTTAAAGCTATCTCTTATGAGAAACAGGGGACCATAGATGTTATGCAAATTAAATGCCTAATCTGTAACATAAGCAGCATAGTACTGATACATCTTGCACTCTGTTGTTAGCCTTTATTTGACTTGACCAGTAGATTGCATTTCAAACAAAGCATGTATAAATTGGAAAGTAGTACCCATCCTGTCCCCAGAATATATATCAAGTGTTTTCTATGATAGTAGGAACTATGTACATCCCACAGGAGATTGTCAAACACTTATTAAAATAATTTATAACTTCAAATTATTATATTCATAGAAAAAGCATCACCACTTCTTTCGTAACTCATTCTTCTTTTTCCAGAAGTGGAGAATAACTGTGCAGATGCAAAGCTGAGAAGCAAATAGACCAAAACCTCTCCATGTTTAAAGCCTTGATTCCAAGGATTGCCCAAGCCAGTCCTACAGAGAAAATTGATTTTTGTACCAGCACCACAGACTACTGAGGACTGAAAAGGAGTGTATTTTTATCCTATAGTTGTGACAAAAACGTTTCTCTTGCCTTTGAGACTAAGAGGAAAGATACTAAGACACAATATTTTAATCTAAAAGTTTTCCAAAGCCTTCACAGATCTTCTCAAGGCAGCCAGTTTGAAAAGGACAGATGTAATTGTCTACAGTATATTGTCAATTTCTAAGTTTCCAGGCCAAATTTGTTTGCATGTGCACATTGACATATATATATTTGAGACTTCATTTCCTACAGTTTCTACTAGTGAGAGTTCCCAGTCCACTGGTAAGCAATACTGTTATACTCTTATCAGAAATTCTAACAAGCCTTGATAAAGAATAAAAAAAAATATCTTAGCTATGAGCATCCCATAAAATAAGTACAATAAAAGTAAAAAGTACTCAAATCAAAACAAGGTTTTTAAAGTATTTCCTTCAATTCAGCCATTTTACCTAGTTTTTCTGGGAAAGAAAAAAAATTTTAGAACATAAAAAACATAGATTTGCAGAAAACATCAGGAGAAGGTTTTTTTGCCTAGAAAAATCATCTGACATAAAACAAAATCTCAAATACCTTTTACCAATTAGATCATACTTCAGAGAGCGCTGGTATAGAACTGAAAATGTAAATCATTGCAGTAAAATATCACTGGATAAATTATCCATACTGAGGCAAGACCTAAACAACACCTGTTTTTGCCCTCTAATTGGAGTCTTGCTCACCTCTTTTGTGCTGGCCTTGTGTGGTGTAGCCAGTGTACCTACCAGGGCCACCCCTTTGAGAAGGAAGAGATCTACTACTGATTACCAAAAAAAGATTTCATTTAGTGCAAATATTACAGAGCTGTACATTGAGAAAAAAACGGGGCAAGACTTCTGATGAGTGTGTTTATCATTAAATTAATAAAGTTACAGCTCTGTGGCCATGTGAATGGGAAAATCCAGTTGTCTTGTTCTGGATTTACCTACATGAAGTGAAAGAGCTCACCCTGGAATAAGGTTTACTGCCTCAGAGGGGTGTTTTTTCATATGGTCTCAGGTACAGGACCAACTCATGTAACTGAGTCATTTTGAAAGACCACCCTGCCTTCTGGAAAGCAGAGCAACACTTTGCAAAATATGCTTAAAAACAAGAGCTGTGCTATGTCACTATTTATGACAGAGAAGTAGAGGATATTCTGGGGTATCTGAACTGTGTATGGGCACAAGCAGGAGCTTGCCATGAGTACAGGGAGCTTGCACACTAGCTGGCTAGGGAAGTGTAAAACTGGCTGTATGAAGAAGAAACAAATATAAGGAGAAGAAAAATGTTCTACTTCAGCAAATTCAGATTTCTGTTTTCTTTGTCACTCAAGGTGGTTGAATCATAAGGGGAGCTGAATCATAAAGGGATGAAGTTCTGTAAAAAAACACTCATTTAAGAAAAAAAACAAAAAAACTCCCCATCAATCCAAATCTCATTTGACTTGCTGTAGGGTCCCAGAAATACTTATGTCATGTAGGTCTTAGGGAGGGTGGAGGAGGTGGGTGAGGGCTGGTTAATTCTTATTGAAGCACTAAGCAAGTTCATGTCATCTGATCATTTTATATATGCCTGTCCTGTTCCTCAGATGGTAAAGCCATTTCTGTATCTACCTGAACTGAATTTTCTTTTTATGGCAAGGACTGTCTGAGCATATCAACACAAAGGGGTCTAGAATAGATCCCCAACTTGTATTGCTTCTACATCAAAATGTAGACCTGAGCAAAATCTAGTCACAACGCTCTATAGTGAGCTTAAACCAAGTGGTTAAAGTGCCTTTTTTTTTTCTTCTTTTACAAAATGTATCTATAGGAGATGCAAAGCACAAATGTCTCTATTGGTCGAGCATTCTAGTTCCCTCAGTCTCATTAATATTGCCAGAAGTCACTACCGCCTCTGAAACTAATGGAAGTGCAGCAGATGTGCGTTTCTTGGAACCTTGTCTACATTGCTGTGAAGAGGCCAAAGAAAGACAAAGCTAGATGAAACAATTCTGTCAGAAAATTATTTCTTTTCCTGAATACCACCCTTGGAGCAGAAAGAAAAAGTCAGTGTGCTTCATCCCAAATCACCCAGAAATGTAGACGAAAGAGCTCTTTGCAATCCAGATCTGTGCAGAGACACTGAATCATTAATATATACATGGCAGAACTGCCCCTGCTCATTTGCTAATGTGGTTATGCTGTTTCCAAGCTACACACAGCATTTTCCTGTTACTGCACAAATTCATGATGAGACACTAACACAGAGTGACAATGCACACAATAATCACTCTGCAGAACTCCCTGTGGACACAGCCATGGGTATACATTGTTTATGAACTGACTTTGGGGTTCAGGGCATTCTGGATTCAATAACTGCTCATTCAGAAGTGCTGCCCACTTTAGTCTGATGCACTGTTTTCCTGCAATTGTTTTTTTGTAACTGATTCAATTTACTTTTGAGTAGCAATGAATCGCAATGCTCATTTTTCCCACCTCTACCAAAGCCACTTGTTAGTGCATGTGCTCCTTCACCGGCAGATTTGTCTCAGTTAAGTTTAGCTGTCTTGAGAAAGCATAGCAGTTTAATAGTTCACAATCAGTGAAAAGAGATAGAAGCCTCTAGAGACTGATTCATGACAGAGACATCTTAGGATGGACTGACTGTGCTTCCTTGTCTCCACCAATGGCACAGAAAGACTGATATGATGCTTTAGACTGAACAATTATTTGTTGGTTTAAGGTAGATCTTGTGCAGATGATCCATGCATTGCAAAAATAGATTTAGAAAATCCCAAGACATTATTAACAGATAGCACAGCTTCAGCATAACCTTTTGAGGCACTTAACTTTTCAAAGCGAAGATATTTTTACCAAGAAATAGGTGTTTGCCCAGATACTGTCCAATGAATAATATGACATCAGTCTGTAATAGTAAACGTATCCCTTTCATCCATGAAAGTACTTCTGAATCATTCCACAAGTTCCATCCATCAAGAATCACTGTACAGTAAGGAATTCAGTAATAGCAGTCCTAAGCACAATGCAGCTTTTCAAGGCTGTAGCTCCTGGACACATTACTGTAGAAATATCACACACATATATTAAGGCAGATGTAAGCATTGTTTTTATTCCTTGCAACAAGTCCAGAATTATTTCATTAAAAGATGAAAATTGCATGCAATGTCTTTATATCAAGAACAAAAATTTGACATCTTCTGTAGTTAACAAATTGTTCTTAATATTTGCTTATTTTTAAAAGTCATCTTAAAAAACCAAACTCATGATGTCTTTTAGCCATATGAGTTAGAACAGCCCATGAAAAACATTCAGTGGCATAATATGTACTGAAGAAATTAGTACTCCAAGATGGGGACGGTATATTGTTAGAGACAGGAAAACCTACACACATTGCGCACATAGCAGCAGCATTTTCACACTCATCTTTGTCTTGCCCCTATGTTCTCCCACACTGAGTCCAGCAGGAGGAAACAGGGAACTCCAGGTTCAAAGTGTGCAGCATCCCTCACTAATATTCCCAGCTGTATTGAGTCTGATATTGTTAGCACTTAGCCACTCGTAGCACTGCTAAAGGCTATGATTTCAGGGGAACATCCATCTCCCACCTGAGTCTGTCCCACAGTCAACACAGCCCTGCAGCTTTTCACCGCACTGGAGGCTTTATAGGAATTTATACAAGAAGTCCTTGAAAATACTGTTAAAGGACTGCTTAATGTCTCAACTCATACTGGGAAATACCTTCCTACTCACAAAAGTATCCACTAAGGGGTAGCCATTGCAGTAGAGAGTTTCTTCGTCCCCATTTTAAAAAGCAAACTGGTGTTTTACTTACTTGGTATTAAGCAGTGTTATTAACAGTGAGTTCTGGTACTGAACTGTGCGTACTGTGAGAACTCATGTCATCAGATTTTGAAAATAAAAAGTATAATTTTTCTATTGCAGGAAAGGGAAGCTTAAGGGCCAACTGCAAACAATTGCAGTTGTGTGGATTTTTAATTGTTGAGGACAGGTGAAAACTGGGAGTCACAATCTGGAGTAAGAGAGAATCTGCAAAAGATTGAGGGTCCATGTTCCTGCTTCCACTGAGCCATGAATTTAGAAGGGGCTGGAGTTTTTGTCCTCTCTCAGAGCCACTGATTTCCTCCATCTCACAAGTTTATAATAGCTCATTTAACTTCTGCTTGGAAAAGAAACAACAGTGCAACAGATCAACATAAGAACTTGCCTGTAATTGTGTTAATCTATTTCCTAGTTAAGCTTAAAATCACACTAACCTTCTTATTTATATATTATCGTTGATATGCTCAGCCAAGGAAGAAATCAAAATCACAAGGGCATTTTCTTTAATGTGGTGCATTCATTTATTATTTCATCAAACAGAACTGAATCCCAGGTGGTTTCACTATCAGGGGATAGGGGATGCTAACTTATATTAGCACTTTAATTCTCACCCCTCTTTGGGGTTTGATTATTTATGGACAGGCATAATGCAGATCTTATGATGTTTTATGGAGCAATTAAAAGCTAAAAAGCCAAATTCAGATGTTTCTTGTACTTCATGAAACTTCTGGGAAAAAATGCCTCTAGCTCAGTGGAGAATCCCAAACTCATCCCAGTGTGTTGAGATGAATGCCCCAACATACTCTTAAATTCTAAAAACATGCTATTAACTATGCATGTCCTTGAAGAATTACTGCCATGTACAAGCTTCTGTAATCCATTTATGTACTTTTGCCCATTTTAAAAGCATAACCCAGATCCTGTAATTTGCTTTATGTGCATTATTACAATTAACTTCAGCAGAAACCTTAAGTTTCTCACTTGAGTGAAATTCCACTGCTGATCTGGCTGAAGGAACAAAAGTGGGAGAGTGCAAGTCTCCCTTCTTTCTACAGCTGTCCTGGTATGTTTGAAGTTCCAAACTGGACTAGATATTCTTAGTCCAACCCTAAGTACGAAGCTCTCCATATCTAACAGTTTTCAGACAATATTTCAGGCTGTTCTAAAAGACCCAGAAGTGGAACGGCTCAACAGTTTCCAGATGTCATTCCAGGATCAGCTGCACAATAACAAGAAGTTTCTACCTCACATCTTATGGGAGCTTAAAGTGTTTGTTATGTCTTTAGCTAAGTCCATCATATAGTTGAATCACACCGAAATCTACCTAAAGAATTTCAAGGGCTCTAACACATGGGCTTTGCAGTACTTTTTCCAGGTGGCTTCAAATGTGACTAACCCCATACTTTTGCCTTGTTCCTCAGAGAGGAAATACCATCTTTCAGCACTGGGTTCACAGTCCTGTGTATCACACACAGGATTCACAGCCCATGCTGGATCTACCCTGTACTTCTCTGTACTTCCCCTCATGAAAGGGAAGTTGGAGCCACGACTTGTAGAAAACAGTGGAAGCTTCAAAGCCAGACAAGCAAAGACTGAAATGGAGCAGGAGGAGATAACACCAGTTTGGCATCTGGTACGAATTAATTGGGGCAAGCGTCTTCACCAATGGCTGTTTGGAAGGAGGACGAAAAAGAGGCTAAACTGGCTGCTGTCATCCCCAGCTGCTAATTTGTACTGCACTGTTAATTTCTATATTATGGGAATTAATCCTTTCATTTGCACAGCAGGAAGCCAAATTACACCATCACATGCACAAATAAATCTGACATTTTAAGAATTTGACATTGCACCACTGAGAGCCGCTTCCAGGAATACCTCCCACCTCATAGAGAGAGCATAAGGGTGTCTTCTCTCAGCAGAGGCACTGATAGAATATCAGCCAGATCCTCAGCTGATGAAATTTGGCAAAGATCTCTCAGTTTAAAGTGAACAGCTGGGATCTGCCTCCCAGAAAAGCAGATAATAAGGAAGAGTGCATTTTTCAAGTGGGGAAAAGAATCATTTTTCTAAACTAGGAAGAAAAGTTGCCATAGGATCTACTGCACTTTCACATTCCAGTCTCAGTATACTCCTTTGTCCTAGTTTTAATGTTTGGAACCAGTTTATCACTGTGTGGGTGTAACAAAAACTGTGTATTCTACACCCTGTGTGTCATTTCTCATGAACTGCTAATAATGGATCATTTGTAGCAGCTGCCCAGGGCACACCTGACCCCTCAGGCTACAAGCTGGGTGTTAAAGGATCCTGTGAGATAAGGAGGTATTTCTGTCTTCACACCAATGACTCAGCTGTGATAACTCCCCTCCAGGGAGGCATTAACACCTTCACACCCAGCCTGAAGGGTTATGTCTGCTAATGGGCCATCAAAGATTCAAAAAATATACCATGACTCACAGAGTGAATCACCCATTGTGAAACTCCTCACCCTGAGGGAGGTATTGGGCATTCCCATCTGAACCTGATCATATATAATCTTGGGGTTTGGTGACTTCTGATACCACTCATCGGATCCAGAGGAGGACCAGAACCTTGATAGGACTGCAACTGCCACTCTTGACCAGACTGTGACCATTGTCCTCACCAACAGGTTTTTCTTTCCTCTTACTTCATACTCAGGGGGACCACATAGTGCTCAGCACAGGGGCTAAAGAACACCATTCTGTTTGTGCCTCAGGGTGCTGGGTTATACATCTGTTTTTGTGGGTCAAAACCAATTTTTCCTCTGTATCATTTTATTTATTGTAATCTTTTTATTAAATTGTAATTCTGACTTGTAATCTCTTTTTGAGTTGGATTAATTTCTCCTGCCAGTTTACCTTTAAACCAGCACATCTTTCTATGTGGGAACTCTTGTCCTAAAAACAGGCAGCACAAAATCAAAATAGGAGAGATTAAAAAACACAAATCTATCTGCAGTGATATGGTGTGAGTTAAATTCTCTGTTAGAACAACATTGTCTGTCACTTGATTTCAATGCCTGAGGAATGTCAGGTTTTATAAAGGAGAGTATTTCAATCATTCTTAGTTAACTTGCGTTTATTTACTGAAATTTAATTGTTACTCTGCATTTGAGAGTCAAAGACTTTTATACAGAACACAGATTCCCTGGAGATGGGAAATTATCATCTGCCAGCTGATTTTCACTCATCCATTTTTCTGTCATTGTTGGTACAGTCCTCTCAAGGTTTTTATTTCTAAATGTCAACTTTAAAAAGTTACTGAAGAAACACACATCAAATATTAAAAAATAAATAACTATTAAAATAGTCACACTTTTGCCTAAGTCATTGGTTAGTGAGGGGAGCTGAACAGTGAGTGCATATTTCAGCAGCTAGTATAAATTGTTGCTGATAAACAGCCTAATTATAACCATCCAACACATCCTGCTTATATCCAAAGCACTCCTATATACTTTATCAAATTCCTACAAACCAATTAAGATTGAACTTTCACTTAGGAAATGTAATAAAAAGAAGACAGATCTTCCCCAGCAAACCTACCAATCCAAGCCTAGCATGATCCACATTCCATACTTGGAAATGAAGAAGTGAATAGTCTCTCTTGACTCCAGGATCTCAAGCCTTAGGAAAACAGGCACATGTTCTGAAAATAGTGACAAAAGAGTTAGTAACATCACCTGAAATTCCATTAAGAAAGGTTGCAGAATTCCACTCCCTTGTTTTTTTTACCCCATAGAAGCTAGTTAAGCATAACCTTGTTTGTAGTTTGTTCTTAAATACAGGAACATAATTAAGATCTGAACTGCAACCACATGCCTTAAGTAAAAGGCAGCTGCTCATATGATCTGCTCATTAAGTGCTGTATTCTAAATGCATACAAAGATGCCAAGGTAATTAACAAGGCAGAAAAGCTTTGGGGACTTCACAATAGGAACTCAGTTGAGAATCATCTTTACATTTACAGGATAATAGCTAAAAGTCTATGAATGTAGATTTCATTTAAAATCTTTTTACTCTCAAGGTGACATTCCAGAATTGGTTTTTTTTGAAAAGTTACAATTTATTTTCTACTCTTGTAGTCCCTAAAAGTGATTTGTAGTGCTTCTAGGATCTATTCCTTCTCCTTTCCTTTATGCTTCACAGCTCCTTGATAACTTTCCATAGAAGGATTTAAAGATTTTTAAGTTTGAGGTTTTCCCAGTCAGCAAGTAATTTTAACATCAACTATCACCTCCAAAAGTCTATTTACTACCTTCTACCCCACTATTCAACCTCTTTATTTTTATACCCTTCAGTCCTAACTTTTCCAAATCCCTATACCACTAACTTCCATGGAACAAAACACCTTCCCATTGTTATTTCACTTGAATACTCTGTATTTCCTCCTTGGACAGCTAGGCAAGCATGAAGCTAAACCAGCTGCAATAATAATCTATTTAGCTTCTTCTGTAACTGGTACTCAGAAGAAAGAAGAAGCTTTATAATTTTTTTTTCTTATTTTTAGTTCACAGGACACACAGTCTTTTTCAGTAGCATTATCCAGAATATTGAGTGTAGGGATATGAATCATGGGAGGAGAATTGAAAAGCCACACCTGCATTAAGGCTTAGATTTTTTTACCACAAATGCAATTGCTTCCGCTTTAAAAGGCAAGAGAAGAGGCTTTCTTATATACCAGTTAATTGGGTACATTTCACAGCTTTCCAAGTGCCAGTTTTTCTTTGTGCCTGAAGGTAAATCCCTGGAGTACTCCCATCTTTTTTTCAGTAGCTGGTTCATCCTTTCCCATATTTTTTCTTATGAAACTCTCAGTTTTCATAACATAGTTGATAACTAAGTATCTGCATGAAAAGCACTAGAAGAGAAAACTTACAAAGTAATCATTGTGCTGGCTGGAAAACATCCTTTCTTGGTGTAATGCAAAACCAAATACAAAATCAGTATTAAGCTAAAGTTTGGAACAAAAGGTTCTAGGGGGTTTTTTCTTGCTTTGCACAGGCAAAAAATTTTGGCTTTCCTCGACCTGCAAAGTTTCCAGCAGACTAACCTGCCAGAGCATTTATAGGTGTGTGGGATACTAGACCTATGTATTCCCAGGTTCAGAGGAAGACCTTCAACCAAGTCAAAAGAGCAGGGCTCTACTGAGTATCTGGCTAAAATCTGGCCTCTTTTTGTAGGTGATGGCACACGCTTTATAAGGGAGAAATGTTATAAAGTCTGTAATGAAGGGTCTTGCTGGGATACAGAAAATATCTCTAAAATCACATTAAGACCATACTTAGACATGACTCCTCCACAGTACAGCAGAGCTCCTTAAATCCGTGATGTGCCATCGTGTCTCTTAGACACACATTCCAAACTATGTGAAATGTCTGATTTTGTCTGTGTGGGGCTGGGTCAGGGAGGGCTGCGAGCTGATGAAATTCTCAAGCCCATCACTGACCTGGATCCCTCCAGCTGACCCCTCACTTCCTGAGGACTGCAAAAGGAGTACAGGTGGATTTCATCTCTGACACAGTTGTTGCAGTCAGTTTCCTAAAATTGTGAAAGACAAGTGTGAGTCTAAGTTCTTTTAAAATCTACTTGTATTCCTGCTAGCAAGAAACAATAATAAACAGCTTCCTTTCTCTGGGCTCAGGAAGGGAGCACCACGTGGAGATGAAGGAATTTTAAAACAGACCTAAACTGCAGGATTTCTTCTATTTCCTTAGGGTGCCTGGTCCTGAAGGCCCTTCAAAGACTGAAACACAGTTCACAGATGCTGACTTTGCTAAGTTTTCATGTTAGGAAAAAAAGTGAAAAGAAAAATAAAATACTTTACAGTTGTGTCTGCTATACAGAGAAATAATAAATGCCAGGTATGGATTTTTTCCTTCAAAAAAATATAAGGGGACTGAAAAAGCATAAGCCTTGTTGCTATTTTTTATGAAAATTGGTCAGAATTATATGACCCACACCAGCATTAATAGCAATAATAATGATCCTGATGATGATGATGAATCAATAAGCATATGCATCATTTTAAGAAAGACTGACAACAAAATACATCCATGAACCTGAAAAATGTGAAACATGGGGAAAAAGAAAACGAACAGCCATTTCCCAAAGAACAACAAATGTAGGAGAGAAGTCACCTGAGTGAACAGTGAAGTAGGGAAAAGCAATTAATTTTAAAAAGGAATTGATTTCCAAGTGTAGAGAGGAATTCATGAATCAGCAGACAGAAGCAACAGCAATGGGGAGATGACCACTAAAATGTCTAGTGGCCTTTCTGGAAATGTGAGAAGCTCAGCAATTCATGGTGGTGTTTTCTCAATGCCTCATTCCAGTGCTTCTCTGATGTCCCCCAGCCACCCCGCAGAGCCCACGCAGCACCCGAGGAGCTGTCAGCAGCTCACAGTGGCTGGCTGCAGCCGAGGGCAGAGGGCACAGGTTTGTGCTGTCAAACAGCGGGATGCAATGGGATCAGGCATATCCAACACCAATCTCACAGGCTATACATATATATGCACTAATGCATGGTGGTGGAGGTGGAGATGCAAACCTCCTAGAATGAAATATCCTTGTCCAGAGTTACTTCAGTCAAAAAGCACTTTCCTACTTGTCTAATACACTAACATGGCTGGTAGAAATATCACTGAAATTATCCTATTTCAGCTACACAGTGTGAGTGTTCATATTCATCCCTACACAGTCTGATCTTTAACTCAAGAATTCACTTTCTGCATTATATATGAGGAATTTTCTCTGTCACAGTATGTACTCCCCTGTGTCAAAGGGGACCTTTTGTCCCCAGTGGTCTCATTAAAAAACAAACAAACAAAAAACTGTATCCTTAAGCAAGCACATTAAGAAACAGAAATGTGTGAAGAATATAGCTGAATCATTCAAACCACTCCTTAGACCTTCATGATCATTTTAATGCAAATAATAATGATTTGGTTTACACCATTTTTTAAAGATGCATTTGATTTCTATTTTTCTTTCACCAGTTCCTAGATAAAGCATAGAATTAGACTGCCCATTTTAACAGAAT
Source organism: Sclerurus mexicanus (assembly GCA_013396755.1). Classification (NCBI taxonomy): domain Eukaryota; kingdom Metazoa; phylum Chordata; class Aves; order Passeriformes; family Furnariidae; genus Sclerurus; species Sclerurus mexicanus. The sequence continues at coordinate 1,858,686 of VWZF01002605.1, read as the reverse complement.
AGATGCCCCAAGGCTTTTTGAATCTTGCTTTTTCAGTCTCGTAAAAGCCTCATCTCCCAGGGTGGGAATCCAATTCTGATGCATCAGGGTTTCTGCAGATGGTGCAAGCTGAGATGTTGGTTTTGACAAAGGGGCATCTCATTTCTAATAGATAGGAAATAGACTCAAAATGCTCAAGATATTTCTCCAAAGCAACTAAATGTTCAGTAACAAATTTTTGTCTTTTCCAAGTTACAACAAAATCAATGATCTAGAGGGGGAAAGCTCACAAAACCATTACTATTTTTCAGCCCTCCTTCACTACCTTATTCTCTCATCACTTTGGTCATTCAGTTGCCAGCATTCTCTGGAGTCTGATAGATATTTAAGAGCAAAGAAGTCAGAAAAATTCTTATAATAAAACTGCTGATTGCCAAAGAAATACAGTGTTCTGGCTGATGGGAGTCTAAGACATTTTTGCAGCAATAGGTCACCTACTTTAAACTACTTTTTTCTCAGGCAGTGGGTAAAATATAACTAGGCTTTCTTGAGGTTACTACCACTATAGTAACAAGAGTCCTATTTCCTCTCATAGTACCATGCCTCATCTTTGCATCACAAAAAATAACATTTTTCACTTCTGTATGTCATTCACTTTCATGAACACACAAATCCCACAATCTAAATGTGGCAGATTTTTTACCTATTCCCTCAGAATATCCAGTGCTGGTGATTTAGTACTTGGAAACAACAGTGGGAACCTCTCTGCATGCCTCCTTGGTAGGCTGGAAAAATATCTGTGAGAAGAGACTTGCAAAGATAAATCAAAGTGTAAGATACTTCACTAAACTAGAGCAATTTTTATAGCATTTAGATGATACTGGAGCACTGTTAACCAGAGTGTAAATGATTGAACAGGTGATGAATCCCTTAGAGAAAAAGGCCATTAGGAGGTTTTAAATCCATTAAAAAAACCAGTATTATGCGCTATAAAGACCAAAAAGATGTCCTTTCCTTCCCCTTCTAATACAGTCCTCATCAGATTACTCCTATACAGTCTTCCCAAGGCATTTTATCAACACATGCCAAACAACACCTGTGCTGAATTTCAATATGATTTACAAATAAGCATTTGAAGGGAAATGCTGGTGCTAGTCTCGATTTTCATCCATGCGAGGATCTCAACCCACCAAGAGAATCCAGAATGCAGTTATCGGCAATGGCATTTGACACATCTTTCACTGCCCAACCAGCTGTCCAAGTAGATTTGATTTCACAAATCCAGTGAAATCCTTTTCTCACAAGTTATGTCTCCATAAGTAACAGTGGTTAGGATAACCATTTGCAAAGGATCCACTCTCTGTCCTCAGGCTGCTTAATATTGAAGAGACTTCAAAACAAGTTTTCTGTCTCTCCAGCAAAATATCTGAGTCAACAAGCTTAATAGATCTCCTCAACAGTGCCCTTTGAAACTGTCCAATTTTGTTTAACTAATTAAATAACCACTGGAGCAATAACCTGGCCTTCCTCTGTGATGCTTGACTTTCCTCTTTCTTGTCCAATGAATGTTTAATTACTGAGGTAAACTGAAGCATATGCAAGAGACGAGGTGAGGAGAACTTGCCCAGAGCATATGTGATAGCCTTGCTGTTCAGGCAGTTAGCTGAGCAAATGAGCACCATAGGTTTAAGCATCTACTTCAAATCCTCTAAATTCAAACCTCATTACTATGAACCCATTCTTGAAAGTGGTCTGTGGATACTTAGGAGGTACAGTCCAGTTAGCTTGCACTTTTGTAGCTTACTTAAGACTCTAAGCTAACAGTCTTTACTTTCACCATCCCCTTCCATACCCTGACATCCCCACACACAGTCTTCTAGGTGGTCATACACTATATTTGACTCCAAGCTCTATAGAGAAACTTTTAGAGTTTAGAAGACTGACTTCTTGTCTCTATGAAAACTGAGAATCTATTTTGTAGCCTACCTAGTATACAGTCACTAGTGCAAAAACTTCTGTCATCTGCTCTGTCAGTAATTAAAAAATTAATGTACTCAGTAGAGTAAGTACTGAATGAAAACATAATCAGTGTAGGCCTACAACGTCTTAGGAAAAGCCAATGCCCTTTAGAAAGAAATACAATTTTTAGATGGGAAAATGGCCTTTGATTTCTTCTCACTGACTTCACAGGTATTAGGGTCTATAGTCTTCCACTACAGGGACTCTTAGAAAAAAAATTGAGCTGTGATTCAAAACCCCATGCAGATGAATGAAGTCAAGCCTCACTCTTGGTCCTTAAATCTGAGACAGATTAAAATGTAAGGAACGTTGTAAAACTCTGTGTCAATTTATACTAGACATTTTCTGTTAGCAGCTCTCCATGAGAAATGAACTCATCCTAGGATTCAAAGCAGCAGAGGCAAGGGCCCAGTAGAGTACACACCAAGGGAAAGGATAGCTGTAGTTATGCCTGTGCTCTCTTGGTTCCAGCAAGTATTTTTCTCCACTGAGAAGTCCATGCAGACAGAGGAGGAATGTGCTGTCCTCGACCAGCCCTAAAAAAGTGTAGATTTTGTTAATGTGTAATTAGGATCCCAAAACACTGCATTCTCGTTTAACAAGTCCTTCCGGGGATATTTTCTCCCATATCCATTAACTATTTGGAAACATCAGTTTTGAAGTGCCCTTGTCAAAAGATAGTAAATCTCCATGGAATTTTTCCTGTGTCTGCAGCTCACCATGCAGGTGACCCTTGAATGAGCACACCGCCACTTCTGTGTTTCAAATTCTGCTTCTCTCCTGCTTTTACAGCAACTGCCTCCTCTCACTTCTTAGGTAAGTAACCAGCTGTCTGCAGTTTAATTGGGACAGTGAGAACTGCTCCAGGACTTGACTACTTCAAGCAAGCAAAACCTCCCCTTAGTGACCTGCTGAGGCTGCTGCATTTTTTTAACTTGAGGTTTTTGTTTGTTTGCTTTTCAGCCTGATGCTTCTTGGTAGTTTCTTTCCTGTATGAATTTTGCTTGTGTGTCCTTTATAGTCTGGGAGGTGAGCTGAGTTTTTCTTTTCTCCAGTCTAACAAGTGTTCTCTAAAATAATACAGGTCAAGGAAATAGAAGCATGTCTATTCTAAGGCTGAATTTGAGAAGCTGCTTTAACCCAACCTGCCTGTCACAAGTGGAAACTTTCACAGGTCATTCTAAAGGAAAGGAAAACTGTATATCAGATAGATAGTCTCCTTGTCTGTTATCTTTGTTGTCAACTAGAAGGAAAAGGACCTAGGAGAAAGGTGACAGCAAAGTAATGATATTTTTAATCTCTTCCTGGATTAGAAAAAAATCTTTTCTATGGAAAGAGACATCTATTGTTAATTCTAATTATTGTAAGGTTTAGAGCAACTGTTTTCTTCCCTCCAAAATATCATGAGACACACTGTTGCCTGCTGTCCTTTTGGGATCCCATTCAGCAAAACAGTGAAACAAAGATCAGGATTGACTTCACAGTGAACAAGACTGTTCACACAATTACAGTGATGTACATGATTAAGAATTTTGCTGAAAAAGGGTTAAACTACTTTTTTCTTATTCTTTAATGTTGCTTATAATGTGTCCCACTATTTCCTGCTTTTTATTTTTTGATGATAACAGTTCTTCATCTCTGAGTTGCTAGTGTGCCCATTGTAGTGAAACAGAAGTAATGAATTAATTCACGTGGACATTCTTTACCTGATGAAACAGGCAATAATCCATGCAAGTAAATCAATCTCCCTCCTACAGAGAAATATTCTATTTGAGTTTAGTATATTTTTTACACAATTTATACACAAGTCATACCCATACCAGGCTGGCAGATGAAATCTCACCACATTTACTTCTTCTCCAGTTACTGTGAGATGTCATATTCACTATAGAAGAGGACATGCTGCCATCCCATAATAATAGCAAACCTACTGTAACTTACCATTTTCCGGAACCTGTAAGCAGTGTACCCAGGCCAGACTAATAGGCAATTCCTTCAGTAGGGACCTTTCCCCAGCACTGCAAGAAAGGAAAACTAAAACATGTCCCTGGCAAAGACCTGGTCAGGAACTGGCTGCAAGAGTGAGCCCACATCCTCAGACTCCCCCATGAGAACTTGCACACACTGAAATAGCTCTCACTGAATGTCACTGCCTGGGAAGGGTAGGCATTGTTCAGAAGTCATACCTCCAAAACATTTGGCTTCCTCCAAAGCCCTTGGTATACAGCAGGCATGGCCGTTGGGTAGCTACCCACTAGCTTGTTTCCCCTGTACAGTCCAACTACAGCTCTGATGCCTGGTTTCATTGCCAACAATGGCTGAATAATCAAAATCCCTCTCTGCTAAACCAAAGTAGACATCAGGGACTGAATCCAAAGGCACTGAAGGGTCCTTTACTCAATTTCCCTATGCAGCTATCCCAGCACTTTCCCCTGACAGCTGCAGGGAGCTCCCCTTGTCTATTCCACGTCTTGTGGCTCTCATCATTCTGCAGCTTAGAAAATTGGGAACTAGGATGTCTCGGATCTGTTTTACTCACAACTCTAGTACTGAACCCCTTTGCCTCGACATGAAGCTCCTCCCTTCCAGAATGCAGATTTCTATCTGTGTTCTTGCAAAAACAGGACCCGTCCCTTATGTAACAAAATCTTTTCCTTCACTGAGGTTCTCTCTTTCTTTCTTGTCCTGAAAAATTTTCTTCTTGAAACCCAGAGCACAACAAGAATATTCTAAAAGTCTAAAAATATGCACATACTGTGATCCAGACCAGTGTACCTGCCATTCATGATTGTTGTTCAGTGATGGTGTAGCGCAACTGCTTGGAAAAGGGGCACAAGCCAAGTTCTGAAGAATTATTTGTGTGAGTGTACTGAACAGTTTTATCCAAGCGTTCTGTGATTCTGAGCTAACGTAAAAGGGACAGAAAGATGACAGCACTGCCATCTCCTCCAATGCCCACTCTCCAGCAAGATGGAAGAAACAGGAAATCTCCTCAAGGAACACGTGTAATGGGGAAACAAGCTAGGTCAATATCGGACATTCAGACACTTCTCATATTTTGAGTGAGTATTGACATCCTTTTCCTACATTTCTATATCTGTGTGTGTCTGTTTACAATCTCTGTAGTGAATAGTGTAGGACCATGATGGGCAAAAAGTCAGTAGTATAACCAGGAAAAACAGGAGATCTTGTTCGAAAACCTGTGGGAACACCTCACTGTGTACTACATATGAGGTCAGATGAAGAGTGTAACGCATTCTGGGGTTAAAATCTTCAGAAATATGTATTGGGTACTCATTCTTTCCATACTTTGATAAGACAAAGTGCAGACAGATAATGGATTGCACTCTATGCAGGGCTGCAGGAAAAAAAAAATAGGAAAACAAAAAAAAAGATTTCCCCAGTTTTTCTAGCCACTGAGCTAATACTATCTGTGTCCTTAATGTGTAATTATTCTCTATCAATCACCTTTTCATATCTATCAAACATGGCATTTCTTTTCAGGAGCAACAAGTGGATTGTGAGTGATCAGGCAGCACAGGGCAGGGCAGTGTACATGATCATTATGTTCTGTAAGCATGAATCCAAGAAGCAGCATTTTTGCTAGGAAGGAGTTATTAAATTTTTTCTCATCTTTTAAAAATTCCAAGCTTCATTTCAGCTTTGCCTAGAAGTTCTGATTATAACTTTTTAGTCTTTTTTGATGTAAGTTTCTCTGGAACCTCAACAGTAGATTTTTTAATTTACTTATCATTAATTTACATCTCTCTGCTTTTCTATTTCTTGACTGTTTCCCAGTTTAAAATCTTAACTAAAATGAATGTGTTTAATAACCTTGCTGCAGTCTAATAATCAATTGGAATAAATCTTCATCAGTATTTTTTTTAACATGTTGAAGAACCATCAAGAAATAACGCATACACAGAAATTAAACTCAAAACAAAGGAAATTAGAAAACAAGATAAATTTTCTTGCTGCTATCTTTTGGTTATTTGCTTTGAAATTATGTTGGGGTCTCTTTCCAGGTCTTTATCTTTGCTCTATAGGCAAATAGCTTTATGAAAGTATTAGAAGTGGCTTTTTGACAGCTAAATGGGATAGAAGCAAAATTTCCATTTTATTCAAAACTGCTTCACAAACCATGCAATTTTCCTTATCCAACCAGTTTAAATTCAAAGCTTCTCTAGCAATATCATACTCAGTCAAATCCGACAGGTTATTTCTATTAAAGTTTGGGGTCGAACAGACACTAACTAGAATGTTGATTCTGTTGTTAATATTTCATTCCAGTGGCAGAATGCAGTAGCTTGGATGAATTTAAGACGATAAAAATTATAGCATTTCTGGAACTGAAAAACTGTTTGTTTATATAGTCCAATTGTTTAAATAAATAAAATAATAATTATCCTAATGCCCTTAAATTGTATTTTCTCTGTAATTTCTTTTAATTTTTTTTTCCATAATGACATTAATAATTTAGTACTGTTATAATCTGTTCTTTAAAACATTTTTTTTGTATCCTGGTATCCTGAGCCATATTTTAAATGATTAATGCTGTTTGCTTACCATTTTCTGGTGTCTTACTAAGACAAAACACACTTTACTGTTTAAACTCATCAAGAAAACATTGTGTATTTAACATCTCCCTGGAATCAGTTGCACTTTAGGACTTGTTTAACCCAATGTAGTGGAATCTTATTCACTGCTTTTCTGTTTCTTTCCCTTTATCTGGTATTCTCTGGCAGGATCAGCTAGAGGAGGGGTGAGAAAATGCCAGTTATTGTAAGTCCTTGATTTTGCTTTTCATCTAATAATCTGCATCTGAAGAAAGACAATAACATAACTGATAAATGACTACTTGTGTGAATCAAAGGATATTTAAAAAGTAAGGAGTAGGCTTATCCTCTAAAAGAACACATATTTTCTGCAGTAGGAGTATAATATTAAGATGTAAAAACTTAACATTATAAAAAGAGATGGGATAGACAAGCAATTTTTATGCAAATACTGTTTAAGTTCTCATGTATTGTTAATACTGTCCTGAGTCTAACCAATCAAACATTATTTGAAAAATTTTAGGTTATATATAACATTTTTTGATGACTGGAGTGAAGTTTACTATCACATAAAGGACTATTTAAAACTCTCATGAGACTGATGTTACATGTGAGGCTTTTCAGAGACTGTCTTGAGAGAGCAGACATGTTTAGGATGAGACTGAAGCTTGCAGAGTTATAACTGTTTCTGCATCAATCTTTGTCTATGGATCAATCATTTCCATCAATTTTTTAACTCTAAGATCCTTACTGAGTTACACTCATCCAATTGTGTGATGTGTTTTGTGATCAGAAATAGTTATTTGTACTAGTCTTTTGTCTCAGGAAATCTAAAAAACAACTTTGAAAGCAGAACACAAAAGATGTATTTTCAAAAATAGGGTCATGGTGTGTACACATGAATTTGAACACAGAAGTTAGTATATGCAGGCTCACTGCTTAGGTAAGAATATACCTGCTGAACTAGTTGGAGCTAAATGCTCTTTGGAAAGGATGTGGAGTTTTGACACTACTCATGGTGATTTTGACAAACACTTTAAGTAGTATCAATATTTAATTTTGCCATATTTCCAAGAAAATAATTAAATAGAAACTAACAATTTTATCACAGCCAAATGATTATCAAAGTAAAAATAATTCTTTGTTATGTTGTGTATATACTGTATTTTTAAATGAGTTTCTTGTTTTCTGTATATTTTCTCTCCATACACTATTCTTGTATTTTTATCATTTAGTGAAAGTTGTGTTGCAGTGTGAATTTTGGTGTAGGCCTATTTCAATTTTCTTACTGCTGACTCCTTTCCTTTTAGGCTGATTTATACAGTGTAGAGCTAGAGAAGGAACTGCAAATGACAAAATGGAATAGACAACCTGGAACCTGTCTTCAGGGAATATTTAAGCATTTGAGCTTAATATTTGCTATTCATGAGTATTTTTCTCCAGCTATGCTCTGCTGCTCAAGTGCTTCCATAAAGCAAATGTGGCACCGTTTTAACATGAACATAGAAAATAACATCATCACCCTATCTTATTCAGAAGACCTGATCGTATTACAAATTCAAACATATATTAATGGATTTAATTTTTCATGTTATTTACTTATTGTCTTAAACAAGTTACCAACAATTAAATCAGATCTATGAGCAGCTACCAAGCTCTAAATGTAGTAAAATGTAGAAAATCTCTAAATGACTGTTCAGAAGATGGGTAACAGGATAAAACACCAGGGAAAGAATCAACTATGCTGCCCAGCTTGTACTAGTTTTTCCCTAAGCATCCAAAATTGACCATTTTAGGGGCACTGTATTGGGCTACCAGTACTCTTGGTCTGAAAACAGTCAGCCTTCTGTCCTCATTTTGTTATTCAAGAAAGCTAATCAATATTGTTTCTGAAATGGAACCACTGGAAAGATAGATGATTTTTTTTTTTAACAAAATCAGCTCTATCTGTATTTATTTTTCCAGAGTCCAGATGAAACTTTAGGAAAATAGAAGTTGTCTTCAGACAACAGGTTTGAACAATACCTGTGAAATGCACCTGTGTCTTTCAGGCAAATATGACCACGAATGGGTTTTATGGCTTTCTCTTTAACATGTTTCAGCAGGGTAAACGTGTATGCTTCTTTCTAAGCCTTTTCAAGATAAAATTATNCACCTGCTGAACTAGGACAGTCTCTTTGTGGTGGCTTGAGATGTTGGAAGCTGTTTCAAATGGGATACAGGTGAAACTCTAGTAATCTTATAGTATGGCTGTAGATACCTTCAGACTTCATGCCTGGCATCCATCTGTAACTTCAATAGGACAGAGATTTCCAAGGCTTACATCTATATTCTGTTTTAATGAAACTGTGAGTAACCACAGTAAGATAAAGCCCAGGACACACAGGGAATAATGTACCTTAAGATTTTTAATAACCTTCAGCAGACAGCTACATCTTCATCCATTGATGTTTAGGTGTGATGGATCCAGGTATGACATCAATGAGTCTCTACAGAAAAATTGCAGCAATGAGCAGTTTCAGACAGGCAATCCCATCAATTTCTTATGTCCTGGAATTTTCTAACCTAATTTCATAGCCCTGGAAACACAGTAATCTATCTAGGTATATTGACTGGACTGAATTTACACAGGTCATTTGGAAGATAAAGGTCACATACATACCAGGCTTCTGGACCACATTTATTAACAGCATCCTCCTGACTTCCAGCATCATTAGTGTCATCTGGACCAATGCTGGAGCAAATGAAATATGGCAGAACAAAAGACTATTACTAAGAGTGTAGATGTACATAAGTGATACAGAGGGAGGTTCAGCCTTATTAGCCCTGGGAAAATCACACTCTTTCACCAAGTCAGTAGCCAGCATAACCTTTGCACAAGAGTCTATATAATGATTTTATAGCACTTTTAATTGAAAAGAGAATAAAAAAGGACATTGCTGACCTGAGGTTTATACAGTAATATTTATATAGAAGGCAGAAGTTCTAGGCAGGGGCATGTTTATTGCTATTTAATATTCACATTTCAGAAGCATGCAAAGCCCAAACTGACAGAGAGTCCCAGGCGAGAACTATTGTGCATGTGTTTATTTTTGTTATTTTTGGAAATAGCCCTGGATAACTATTTCTTACAGTTGCCTGGATTCTGCATGTCTTACTCAATTGACAGGGACTGAGGGTCTGCTTGCAGGAAATATGTGGCCTAGTGCAAATGCTTTCTGATTGCAATATTATTACACTGTTTGTGCAAATGCTTTCTGATTGCAATATTATTACACTGTTTGTGACACCTGTATCAATTAGCTCTGAGCGCAGCTGATACTGGTATGGTATTATAGAAATGGTTTCCTTGTAGCTCTCATCAGGATTTGATGACAGTCAATAAGTTTGGCAAAACTGTATCTGTTTTCATGAGAAAATATTATGGGAGTAATTTTTGTCACAATTCTCTGTTAAAAAAAAAAAAAATTGTTAGCTTCCCTCATTTCATTCCCAAAATGTTATTTCAAAACTTGAGGGTTTTGTCCATTTTCTACCATGATGTTGAAACAATGTAGGCAACTTTATAGGTTCGACAGCACCCCTAGGCAAACACCAACTCAATCTGCTGTTAAAATTGCACAGAAAATTTCCTTGAGGATGAGCTAACTTGGTCTTCATGCACCAAGAAGATGTATTAGCCAGATCTTAAATTGTTCAGAAGTGTTGCACTGATACAGACCCAGCACTTTCAGATATAATCTCGCATGACATCTCCTTCGCCCTATAGCACACAGTGTGCAGTAATATCTTGTTGCTTTGAGCTCTCATCCTCCCATCTGTGTGGGTTTGTATTTCCCATGATTCACCACCATTTTCTCTGTTGCTTGTTTACCATATATGCTGTGGGAATCCTGGCATAACTAAAAACACAGAAGAAATGATCCAAGTAGGAAGCTGTGGCAACAGTGATGAAAAGCAAATGCAGGATACTCTAACTTCCACAAAGTACTGTAACAATGCTTTAAGACTGCAACTTTTGAGAAAACAGAGGCTTCTAAGAGGTGAAAAAAAAAAATTAAAAAATAGCTTTTAAGGACTTTAAAAAATATTCCAGAGAAAACTTTCAAGCTAAACTTCCTTCGCTTCAGAAAGGAAAATTCTTTCCACTTTTAGATTGCAGACAGAGAGTGCTGAACAGAAGACCTCCCAGAGAGAATAAACACATGCCAGTGCAGAAAACCATGCCAGAAAGGATTTCATTTGTTGTTGAGGCTTCTTTAGATTGCAGGTTTCACAGTGCCTATTCAGATACACCTTCTTGCGAGAGCTTTGTTTAATGCATGCTTCAAAAAGGAGCTTTTGGTGCACTTGTTAAAAATATGATTCTTTTACAACTTTGTAAAGCTTATCATTTGAGTTACATGCCTCTGAATGGTAAGTGTGAGGTTCAGTTCTTGTGGATAGCAGAGGCTGAGAGACTCTTCACCTCAACTGCAATCATATGTTTGCTAGAAATGCAAATCACACATGGGGACTGAGGCTCACCTCAAATTTGAACACGTAATGCTAGAAGATGTTATTCATCCAGAGGTGAGCTGAGTGGAGAAGACACATTCTTCTGCTTCGGTTGAACGTTTTCTCTAATTTCAATAATATCCTGCTGGAATGAGAAGACAGAGTCTACAGGGGAAGTGTAATATGTTGTACCAGAGAAAATTTAGAGGAGAAAATTACACTGGCAAACTCCTTCAGGAATTGTGTAGTCCTTCATCTTGTCTTATGGCAGGATGGGCTAATATTAAACCATTCCTGACAAAGTCTGGTTACACAGATGGAGGCTCCTGAGTATCACAGACTAAACAATTCCCTCCAGTCAGTCTTCTTTCTCTTACAAAGTTGTTTCCCAGGTGTCTAAACCAAATCTCCCCCTCTGAAATTTAAACTCAGTATGTATTTTTCTAAGTGGGAGCTGAAGGAAAAAAACTATCCCTTCTTCTCTGGCAGCTGTTTCTTACATATTTGAAGATTTCTCTCATGTTTTCCCTCTTCTCTCCTAGATTAGATAACCCATAAATACATTTGCCCTTTCACAGTATATTGCATTGGCTAATGAAATCCAGGAATCAATTACATAGATTGCAAGGGTCTTGAATGACAGCATAACAGGGTACGATCTCAGCATTGTGTCTGAATGAACAGCATGTGAATACTTATTTAACATCAGTATTTGCCTATGGTGCATTATGGCTTTATCTAATTAATTACTTTATGAAGTGCTTGATTATGATAACAGTGAATGTCTTTCCTGCTCGCTCTTATCACTTACTTAAAACTATTCTGTTCAGCTGAGATATACATGCATTTGAGAGGTCATTTAGATATTAGGTACCAAACACTGAAATCTCATTCCTGGGTTGTTTTTTAGTTTGGGGGAGGTTTTCTGTCTTTTTTTTTTTTTTTTTGTGGTTTTGGTTTGTTGTTTGTTTTGGGGTTTTTTTTTTGGGTGGAGGGATATTTTGTTTTGTGTTCTTTTGTTGTTGTTGAGGTTTTTTGTTTTTATTTTTAGAACTTCAGCAGATCAGATTGTTCTCAAGTTAAATAGGGAGGTGAGGAGGGAAAGAGCAGCCTGAATTATTTATTCTTTTCCCCATTTTTAAGATCTTATCTCTTTTTGTGCCAAGACTTCAAGATATAATTGGAAATGTTGGATACACTCCTTCAAAAATGTTCTCTGAACAAATTACCAAGTACCATTCTGTTAAATAAATGGATCACAAAGAGCAGCACTTCTTCAAAGGAAAGCAGGCAAGCTGATATTCAAGTATTTGGTCTTTTATTGGTCATCATTTGCTTCCTCAGAACATTCTTGGAAATGAATTAATTTATTTCTTGATTGTTTCCAGAGCAAGACTCTTTATGCAGTTTTCATAATATAAATTTTAATTGAATGTTTTCTTTCCTGTGTAAGGTTTCATTCTAAAGACATTCACATCTGGGAGATGTCTTGGTCTTTGTCAAATGTACTCTCATTCTGCTGTTTTGTGAGCCATCATTTCATTAGGATTCTTGTTCCTCAATCTTATATGGGTACCAGCCTGTATCTTTAACTTGTAAAGGCCAAAATTATAACAGAGAAATAAAACATTGAAACCCCAGCAGATCTGAAAGGCCAACAGAGAAATAATTTCCTTGTCCAAAGTGAAGTACATCATTCATGTGTTATTTCCCAGTATCCTTAGTCACATAGTTCAGTCTTGAGGAAAACAGGCCAAAAAAAAGGCAAGAAGGCAACACAGGAAGAACCGTGCCTCACCAGTAGTGCCGATGGAGACTTTCCACTGTGCCTTTTGCGATCAGACTTGCCTATCTCACACTGGCCTTTTTAGCCACCATCGTGCTTGTAGCAAGCATGGGTAGAGCCCTTGCAAATCTTCGTTCATGAAGCCTAGCCATGATGATGATAGTCATGTAGCAACAAATTGCTTATGCGTGAGCTGAGTGACAGAGTATTTACCCATAAACACAGATGTTGGGTTCAGCAGAGGCTTGACCTGACAAAAGTGTTTCAGCCTTATGTGCTGCATCTGTGAGCTCTATCTTGTGTCACAGCAGTGTGATTGGACCTCCTGGAATCAGCATGGGTGAAAACAAGATTAGTGACTCAATTTTCTATTGCTGTCTTAACAGAGTAGTGAAAATGGCCTTTTGAAGCATCCTGGATCTTTATATCAGTGATGAGGTTTACATTTATGTATTTTGTATACAATATCATTATACCAATACTGGACTAGAATCAGAAAGCCTTCATTTCACATATGTCTGAAATTTTGGGGTTTCATAGCAGCAGGTTATGGTGTGTCCACTCACACCCAGAGATAACAACTGGGAACTCCTGAAAAAGATTTGGTTGTGGGATATGAATGAAACTGAGGGATTTCAGGAGAATGAGGATTGTGTGTAAAAGGTCTGTTATAGGGCTAAGGTGCCAATTGTACCGTATAAGGCTTTGACTTCAAAACAGTTTAGCACTGTTGTAATTTACCATCTTTGTGGTGCACTATGGGGAGTTAAGATACATCCTGTCATGCCAGATCTCAAGGAAACAGCAACAATAATGTAGATTCTAAGAGAAGCTTCAGAGAGCTGAACGTAGTTGCTGAAGGATCCAGCTGTGAAGAGTCTGGACAGCACTATCTTCTGCAGACTGGGAATCACTCACAGAGGCACTAGTTCATAACCTGGACGTCACACTGATGTTTGCTCCTGAAGGCAGCACTCCTTGGATGGTAAATGAGTAGGATTGCTCATTAGCCAGTCAATATTGCCAGAATATTGACTGGCTAATTTCAGCAGAACGAACAGTAGTATATTAATCAAAAATAGTCTGTGCAAGGGTCATCATCCTTCTACTGCTGTTAATAAAACACAAACATTTCAGGGAAAAGACCCTCAGACCAATTACATAATCCAGGTGCTGGATGGAATTTAACCTAGGAAAGCTTACCCTCAGCTAGCACAGGAAAAAAAAAGAAAAAATATTGCCCCATATAAAATTCCATGCTATTATTTTCCAGATTTAAATGAATGGTGAGGCTGAGTAAAGAATAATAAAATGTTATCGTAATTATATTGATTAATACTGGGTTCATGCCTGACATTTGTCATATAAATTGAAGGACAACACACAATGTGTATATTTGTGGTTATGACATTTCTTAAAGTGCCATGATATATTAAAATCAGTAGATAGATGTGATTCATTACATGGTTATTTTTGTATTTTCCCCTCTAAAGATTTTTTTTTTTTGTGATGATATTGAGAAATAAGGGGAAGAGATGATGTTTGGAAGCTTTTATAAAAAGTCCTTGTTTTTTTCCTGACTGCTTCAACATCTAAGCAAAGAGGATCTGAAGAGACTAACAAAAACATTCTTGTCTTTTGAGTTCAGAGGAATGCACACAGACGTGGAATATATTCCTTTGCTCATGTGCAAGGCGGACACTGTCACCTTGCAACGTTCAGCCATGGGGACCAGCTGTCTGTAACCCAAAGACTGCTTCAATTCAGCACAGCTGTGTGACCTTGGCTAAGTTCCCTGAGAAAATTTTTGCTAAGGTGCGAGGAAGTTCATGAGACACTGCTATTAAAGATAAGAAAAGGGAACACAGACAAACTTGTAATTGTTGAGACAGTGATAATCAGGAGATCAAAGATTCAAGAGGAAAATACTGACTGGAAAAGCTGAAACTTCTAAAGGGGAAAAAGAAAAAAAAAAGCAAAAAAAAAAAATCCAGAGAAAGGTTAAGAATCAGAAAATGTTTGATTGACAAACAGCCCACTCCTAGGAGTGATGATTATCTGCCTTTTCACACCATTTTCATGTTTGCCTGGCCAGAAAAGGCAGCCCAGGTGACTCAACAGGAGTGATGAGCTTGTTAATGCTGAGACTCATAGCACCTGAGTTTTACCCATGTCCTGAGAACTAGCAAATAACAAACTCAGTAATGTTCTGACTACAGACACTCTGCTCATGTGGAAAAGCACCATAAAAAGTGACCAAGTGAGGGAGGGAGGGAAGGTTACAATCTTTAGCAGTTCTATTTTGCAGTCCTTAGGAGCTCAGTCATGCACAGGATTGTGCCAGCATTTGTCCAAGCACAGAACAAGCACTGAAAGACAGTTCCTTCCCAGAGAGCATCCAGCCAAAATGCTCATCATTGATGCTTTGGCCCCATAGATTTCTGCCCTGTTAACAGAAGCTTTGCTTAACAAAGCAATGATATAAACTCACCCTTCTGAAGAAGCAGTCCTGTTAACAGTCTTAGGGTGAAGAGTAGGCACATATTTTCACAGGCAGGTTCCTCTTGTATCTCGACAAAGGCCACAGAAGACTACACACATCTGAAGAGAACCACACTGCAAGGGGATGTGCCTGGTACAGACATAGCACTTGTGTTGGGCCCTGCTCCCACTGCAAATAGGATTTTGCACACTTTCCTTATCTGCTGCTCAAAGGGCAGCCCAGTTCAGCAATGATGGAGGGTGTCCATGGACAATGCCTTGGGAAAGTGTCTGAAGGTGGAAGAAGTTTTGTTTGGCTGTTTTATAGCTAGAGATCAGGTACAGGAGGTTGAATGAAATGCCTTGACTTTTAACATGGAGCCAATTCAAACCAAGTTAAAGTTAGCATGAGTTTTTCCAGGAATTTCAGGATCCTTCTGAAACAGAGAATACCAAGGAATCCTATATTTTCTAGCTCAAAATATCACATCTGTAGTAGCAGTCACATTGTAGTTGTGAAAATTCAGGGATATAAGCAAGGAAAATTTTTTAAGGAAGAGGAACATATATTACTAGCACATAATAATCTCAATAGTGGTACTTTATTTTCTATAGACTAATTCTGCTTCAGATCTAAAGAAGTGCTTGTATGCTTGAAATCTTGTCTGTTTGGGTTTTTTTCTGCCCTTTACATCAAATGATCTAATACTATATATCACATCTGCCAACAAATCTTCTTCTGATAATGTAAATGGTTCCTGTATTTTCCTATCTATTTATATTCTCTACTTAGGAGAGAAAGACACCACACTGATAAGGTAGCTGAAAAATTGGTGATACCAAAATTTCTTGTTAATTTGTACTGATTTTTCAAGAAAAAAAACCCCAAAAGCAGAAGAAATTCTGAAATGTAAAAACATTCTGTGCTAACTTATTCTAGGAAGCAAATTTGGAGATTTTTCAGTATTAAAGTGACTTCCTGTGTCAAGACATCTTTCTAATTTACAAAACCAAGTGTCTAAAAATAAAAACATGGTTTACTATTTGATTTTTTTTTTAACTTTTCTGCTCACCCAAGATTTTCCTACACACAAAAAAACCTTGATCCACCCAAATCCATTTCTGGATTTATGCATTTATTTATCAGAACTGCAGAAGCAATAAATGATCAATTATTCCAACAGCTCAAAATCTCCTCCATATGGGCAAGGTAATATTTGTATCTGAAAATTTCTGTATACAGGCCAGATCAGATGATCCCCTCCCGAGAACACATCATGAGATATGTACCATTTACTTATGAAAGCACTTCATTGTCCTCAAGCTGTCAGACAGAAGTTTTGTTACACCACACTCTTTCTTCCAGCAATTTACTCCCTTCTGGATTGACATGCAAAGCTGAAAAATGCTGGACCCTTATCAGAATTTGAAGGTTGTCAGTATAATGCTCTCCAGGATAAGTGGATAAATCTATGCATATATGGTCTGGTGTGTATCTGTACATGTTTATGAAAACACTGGACAGAAGCATTTGTTAAATAATCATCTACTTCAAGAGGAATACGTTCTTATTTTCTTGGTAGGGTGAGGAGAGCTGGAGCTCCCTATGATAAATATTACACTTCGTAATTAAATTTTCATATTTACAAGGTCCATGTAGTAAAACTTCTAAACTAAATAGTCTTCATTTGCATACATTTCAATCTAAAGGGCATCGTTAGAGGACAGTATCTCCAAGACAATAATGAGCTGTTTTCATTAACTATGCCCTAATGATTAGAGCAAGCTTGTACTTCAAGAGTTGTAAGATAGTTACCCAGGCGAGACCAAAGAAATAATTTTACATCTTTATTTATCTCCCCTTCCATGTAAGTTACTGCGTTAGAAGACTATTTCCTGCCTCTGGGTTGATAGACTCCGGAACATTTTGAAAAAGATTTAATTGAACTTGAATATGGTGTGGATAAAGAATCAGGAAGTTTGATCTCAGTTACAGCTCTGGAAATCGGGAATAATGCAAATGAAGTATTGTAGGAAGAAACAGACTTTCATTTTTTGCCGCTACAATCCTCAACATAAAGAGATCATCTAATCTGCTTGATTCCTCTTATTGTTGCCAACACGTTTAAAATTATGTTTAAAAGTACCAAAGAAATGGGCATGCTTTTTTAACCTTGCAATTGTCTAGTTAGTTTTTAAATATAAATTTCTGATGTATCTATCATCGCAGTATAAGAACTTTTAAAGTTACATTTGGAAAATTTGTGATTCAAATGTGACTGATCTTTCACACCATGTGATTTATTTTCATTTTTCTATCGAAAAATTATTTGTGGCATTTTTCACTTCATTGGGTCTATTTGATTTGAGTTTGACAAGTATATATTTTCCTCCATAGTATATAGCAATTATCACCGTATAGTAGAAAATAGACCTATAAAGGCCTTCAGTCAATCATATGGTTCATCTTTTGCCCTCCATAGATCAGCTAGATCTCTGTTATTCCAAATGAGCATTTGTCCAGCTTGCTCTTTAAAGTCTTTAATGATGATAGAGTTTCCACAGCCTCCCCAGGCAATCTATTCCAGTACCTAATTATCCTTAGAGTTACAAAGTTGTTTTTTTTTAATGTCTAAGTTAAATTTCCCCTGCCACTATTAAAAAGGCCATTACTTTTCTGTACTATCCACAGTGGGCATGAAGGAAAGATTATTCATTTGTCTTTTGCAACAACTTTTTATATATTTGAAGATCACTATCATGTTCCTTACCCATCTCTCTTTCTCTTGCTCTCAATCAAGCACTTAAAATATATCATATTGTATTCATAAGCTATGTTCTCAGACCTTTCTTACAGGGTCTTACATCATTCTTGATGAACTCTGGATATTCTTTAAATGGTCCATACATTTGCCAAATCACTGTGCTTAAAATAGCACAATATTACAGCTGGTATCTCAACATTAATACCATCACACAAATAAACTTTGGCAGCATTTAGGCAACTCTAAAAAGAAATATTCTGAGTTGTATCTTTCTTCATTTATAATTCATATGTCTTTATAGCAGATTCACATTGTGCCAGTGTTTGGAAGCTGCAGAAAACAGGGACACTTCTCAGCCCTGGTTTATACCAACTCAGGATCTCCTTTACCATGCACATTCAAGCTAATGAAATGTTCATCCACTGACTGGCCTTGCTAATTTAATCAAGAGCATCATTGTTGCAAATCAATGGTCTTGTGCTGGAGTCAGCTATTGAAGTTCCAGACACAAGAGGTAATGTAAACTGTACTATCATAATTTTCTTCTGTTACTCCTTAGCATCTCCCAACTTTATCCAAAATTAGTATCAATCACTAATGTAGCATGTGCATATGCTAAGTTTATTTAAATAATATACATTAATTTATTATTTGTGTCATTTCATCCAAGAGGGACTATGATGTACCATGAATGATTGTGGTTTCCAGGTTCAGCTGTATGAATCATAAGGTCCGTCAAACCTTCTGTGTGGATATTGTCACCTGCTGCTTCACAGAACAATAGAGTGTTGGCAGGGAATGACCTTGGGAGTGCCATTGATCTAACTTTTGCCTTGAAGGAAAACTCCTGTCATATAGATCTGGTCAGCTATGATCCAGTGCAGATATTATTTTCTTCAGTGGTGATGAAGTGAGAGCCCAGATTCAATGATCTCAATAATCTAATGAAGCATATGGCTAATGTCAGTCTGCAAACTTTATTGAAGTTGTTCATGTACTTAATTCAAACTCATTAATAAAAATCTAGACACTGTAACGTATAAAAGGCAGAGTTTATGCTGAGGTTGAGATTATATTGGGAGAATCAACCACATAGAAAATAAACAAAGAAGAAACAACACACCAAATTTTTGCTTTGGGAATGCTTCAAAAATTGAAATAAGCCAGTTAGCATGTTCTGTTATTAACAGCATTGGTTTGTGCACATGAACCTTTCCAGCAGTTTTCTGGCTTATTTAAATGCTTGCACTGAGAGAAATATCTTCCCAAGCTTTCTGGGTAGTCAGGTTACAGGAGAAAGTGCCTGCTCCAAGCATGAGGCATCAGTTCTGCTCTGAGTATCACAGTTATTAGCTCCTGAGCCTAATTCCAATAGCCAGCCTGCCAGAACCTCAGTCCTCATCAACCACCTATGAAGTGTGTTGTGACATGTATTAATTGGTGATTATAGGAAAGACTAGATGAGGACTGGAAAAATCACTGTCTGAGCTAAATATGAATAATGTTCATTCGTGGTGAAGGCTCCCATTGCAGCCATCTGGACCTCACTAGGCTCCAGTCTCCTGGGTCCCAGCAGATCCCATAGCTACTCCCTGAGCACAAATCCCACAGTCATATCATTAATTCTGGCTCAAAAACCTGTACAGTGAACAACTAGGTAAAACTGACAAACCCCTTCGGGTTTTAAGTGTATATTCCGTCACTCACCATGTCTCACTCTTCTTCTCCACATCGTCCAGCTTCAGCAACCATTCATGCAGATGCATATGTGCCCAAGCACCAGCCTTTTCCAGCTATCTTACCAGCTTTTGGCCTTTTCATTGTCCTTGTGCTTGATGCTTTCCTCTCCTAACCCTCCTTGCACTAAGGCCAAATCCCAGAGTCTCAGTGGCTTCCCAGAAATCTGCTGCCCTCCCGTGATCACTAAAAAGGTTATGAGGCATAGCACTGCAGTCAGTGAAAGCAGCACTTTCTTTTATCAAAGCAAAGTACAGCTTTCATATGCCAAGGAAGAATTTGGGGATTTGAGCAGAACTGGACAATCTCAGAGGTTTTCACTAGCAAATCAGATCTTAAAAAAATACCTCTGGTGTATTTTATTTTTCACTGAAGGAGTATGATCCTGGTCAAAGCACAGTGAGAAAAATCTGAATGAACTGAAGCAGATTAATCCAGAGATAACCATAGTCCTAAAACAATAAAGGGCTTCATCATCAGTAAGTGCTTTCAACAAGGTAACTCAGAAATTTGTACATTCCCTCTAAAATATAAACACCTGAAAAGTTACTCCCCACCCCGACCCCCCTCCAAGTTCCAGGTAAGGGAATAATTAAAATACCTTTCTAGCACCAAAGATATGATGGGGAAAAGAAGTATATATTTCTAAAGTGCAAAGTCCTTTCAGGATATTGAATTTAAACATTCTACTTAGAAAAATATCAGAAGGAGAATGTGGGGAACTTATTAAAATGGTTCACTTTGCATTTCTCTTTTCCCACTAATACTCAATTTTGTATCAACAAATACATTTGCATGGTAAATTTAGGTCTTACTGAAATGTTATTCTATTTCAGAAATAGTGTTTGAACCAATTGCAAATAGATATATCTGTTTTACAAGGACAAAATAATTATTTCTGTAGTTTCCATAAAAATTTCAGCTAAAATATGAAGTAAAAAAAACCTTAGGGGGGAAAAAAAAGAAAAGAGAGAGTTTTAAAATACAAAATTATGTTTAAGGGGTTTTTTACCCTTCTTTCCTCTAATTATCTCCAGTTTTGGCTTAGGTCTATGAAAGTATCTGTATGTTTAAAATAAATATGCGTGCATATCTAACTGATTCATATGCTCTTTCAGAACAGCTTTATTCTTTACTCTTCCCCATCTGTTTCAGGGATGAAAAGAACAAGAAGGCAAAGTCCATACAATGGCGTAAAAGACATGTTTTAATTTTCTTTCACCTTAGTTTTGTTCTGTCTCTCATGACAATTCTTTAATATAAAGACTCAGAAAAAAAATCATAAAGGCTCTGAAGCATTTTCCTACAGTTCTTGCCATTCTCAATGATTCTACAGCCTTCTGTTGAAGGTTTTATATTAATAAATTACAATTTAAATTATTCAAATTGCTTTAATTATTTTTTTCTCTGGGGTAGCTATATAAAATAAAAGAATTATAATTGATCAGGAAATATGATCCAAACTAACATGAGATTTAAGATTGTCTCTAATGTAGTCAAATAAAAATCTACTTCCATCCCTCTGTGACCTAATGCTGAAGAAGCATATAATTGGAAAGAGAGTGAATATAAGATTCACAAAAATATCAGAGTTGTGATACTTATTATCTTGATCATTGGTGGTATTTGTCTAGATAAACTGTAAAAGAATAGCAACAACTTCATCAGAGACATAATGGAAAACATGACAGGCAGTTTCCTTTCAGAGACTTAATCCTACATGGCCCAGTGTCCATGGCGAAATAGACTGCAGTCTCGGCTGCACTCCTTGGGTGCTTTTTTTGAATTCGAAAATGAGAAAGATGAATCAAAAACAAAGATCTTGTAGCGGGTCCACTGTGAATGTAAATCAGTAAAGCCTTGCCAAAGTAGAATGAGCTGTTTTGATTTACAGCTGGGAAGACTGTTCCAACAAATTATATGTATGGCAGAATAAGTGAAAAGAAAATCAGAGAAAAGAAGATAATTTGATTTTAAATACAGAAATATGTTAATTAGAAATATTCAAGTGTGTCCTTTTGGGAGTCCTTTTGGGAGGTGGATGGAAAGCTGTGATGCCTCAAAGAGCTGTTTTCCATCACTAACTTGCTTCTTAACTGCCCAGAAATCTGGAGTGTCAATTATCCCTACTATCACTTCATGAAGGGATGGATAAAATGCTCCATCATTCACTGATCATGAGTAGTGCAAGGGCTGTAAAGGCACCACCTAGAATATACACTCAGTTATGAAGATAAACCTGATGTGGCTCATAAGGCAAAAATATAATAAAGTAAAATAACTGCTGCATAAACCCTAAATAAACAAATATTGTTTCACATGCTTGATCTAACTCCAAGGTAATAACACTGTGGAATCAACTGGTAAACAGGTGTTTAGTCTTTATATTCACTTCAATGGTATAAAGAGAGGTCTTTTATTTACCACATTTTCATTTCTTTTCAGCAGTTTTTCCATTGACTAATAAACCGTTGACTTACAGTTCAATGGCACTTTCTAAATTAGATCTAATCAAGTTTTATCTAAATGATAAGAACAGGTGTAGAAGACACATAACAAGTGAAAGAGTACAAAACCTCAGAAACTGGCTAATACTTTTCATGCCACTGTTAATCAGTTTTGGGGGATAATTTTGGTATTTTCTTAACCCTGAAAGAGTTCTCTGTTTTCTCATTTTCTGAAGGTTACGAAGCTGGCTAAAGAAATGATAAACTAAAAATACTGTTTCCAGTCTAGTATAGCCTAACGTGGTGGTACCACTGCCTGATCATCCAATTCTAAAATAATCAAGGAGAATTTTATGCCATTAACTAGCTTTGCCCAGTTCCTTGGTTGATATCAATATTTCCAGGCATACAACAGCACTATACTATACTATACACAGGTACCAGACTTTAAGATTGTTTATCTGTGAGTTGATGCCAGGAATCTCCATGCTTCTCTGAAATATTGACTTCTCCTGGGCCACGTCCACTGGTGGCAGCTTCGTACAGGAGGGCATCATATTGCACATGAGCATGATGCATACTTAAGGTGAGTGGGAGAGACATAGAGGAACTATTTGATTCAGACTTGGATCTTTTGATACAATTTCATAAAACAACAAAACAAATTTTTTTCTGTTCCATGGCAGAATAAGAACCAATTTGAAAGTTTATCATAACATGGACCCAGTCAGGTCTGCGCCAGCCCTGCTCACCACAGTCACCTGTTATATGGGAGAGGAAGTGATTCTTCAGTGAAAAGGTGAATGTTGCTGAATCTGTCAAAGGTAGTTTAGATTGTATCTATACTATGTCAAAATATTAGAATTTTTAAAAGAACCACTTGCAGGTTTGTTTTGTTTTGTTTTTAATTGCTTTAAATAATTTCCTAATCTCTCACTGTTGCTGTAAAATAAAAGTTAGTGTTTAGAAAACTACAGTTTGAACTGACTCTTGAAAAGTAGGTAGTGCACATTTTAAGATATTCTTTTGGAGATTAAATTCTCTGAGTGTCTGTCAGAGGTCAGGACACACATTGTATTAGAGACTTAAGCATTAATGAAGCACTTAATTGTTAATTATACACAAAGACAGTTCCAAAATTATTTTTAAAACCATGAAAAATGAAACTGCTTCATAAGACAATTGAGAGATGTAAACCTTCAACATAACTTCCTGTATGGTTTAGGCATATTTTTACTTTTTAATTCCATTTAAAGCCATCATCTAAATTCCTAAAACAGATTTATATTAGGGAATGAAAGCTCTAAAAGGACTTCCCCCTTTTCCAAACTGATTTTTTTCTTCTAAGTGCTGCTCTATTTGGAAAAGAAGAGTTACTTTTCTGCAAAACTTTAGCAATTACTGGCAATTCAAAATTTGCTATATTCTCAAATGCCTTTTTCACAAGCCAAAACCAGATAATTTTTACAGTCCTTAAAAATCTGTTTGAGTTTCTTAGAGTTCAATCAGGCTGAATGTCTTGGTGAAAAACAGAATTGCCTATATATTGCACTGAAATGGGGCTTAGAGGAGAAGCAAACAATGAAAGAAAGAGAAAGAGTAGTGACAATGTTTCTAGGTACTTCATTGTTTTGGGGGGTTGGGTTGTAATCATCATCATCTTGCAGTTATTACTTGGTAAGCAAAAGTTGATTCAATCACACCTATTTGAAAGAGAATCTTGGATATTGAAAAGATATTAACTGGGAAAAGAACAAAATTTTGATAACTTTAATGGGGTTATCTCAGGTTCCTTTTTTCCCCTTTCCACAACAGGTATCTTTCTTGAACATCTAGTGTGGGGTTGCAGGAAGTGGGTGTATCTAGAATAGCTCTTGCTAACTTAAGTGGGATTGCAAAGTAAATGGAAATGTAAAGTTTCTCATAATAAAAAGAGCATTAACAGAAAGTCCTGATAGTAGCACAGCAGCTGCTTTTAACAGAGCTGCTTTTAACAACACTGCCGGGAAGTGCAGCGCAGCCTGCAGCATGTAGGGAATCGAGCTGCTGGAAAATTCAATGTAACCTGATAAGCAAGTCATGCTATTCAGTTTTATAGAGGGCACCAGTGCCCAATGAGGAGGGCTTGAATGAGCTAAGTCTCCACTTCTCCTTCTCCATCACCCTTCAAAAAGGTAAACATGATTTCTGGTGTGTTTTCATACCATATCATAATGCACATTATAAAAGTCTCTCTCTTCATCTAGTCCTCTAAATTCCACTGTACAGCATTTGATTCATTAATGATGAGAACAAGTCTACCTAAAGCAGCATGGATGCAGTCCTGCACAGGCAGAAGTATTAGCAAGGCAACGGAGTCAGTAGTTTTACAAGGATGGTGTGAAGCCTGGAGGGGGAAGGTGAAAGTCCATGGTGTAAAATTGTTTTGCTGTTCATAGTTTGGCCCAGCCTAGCAATGATCAAACACAACACAAGTATAAAGGACAGCCTGAGTGCTTACTATAGAGTCTGTTCCAGGAAAAAAGGACATCCATTTATTCATTTCCCACTAGCCTATTCCTGTCAAAGGAGATAACACTTGCTTTTAAGGGGAGATGAAATTTGCTTGCTGGTTTGTAGGTTATTGAATTGACCTCTGATTTTCTGGGATACATTTGGAAACTTTACTTCTTAAATGGGATTTCTACTGTAAGATATAAGAAATCCCTCCAAGGATATTTACAGTGACTGGTTATCTGGTGTTGACATTAATTGTGCTGGCATATTTTGCAGAACAGCCTCAAGTGTAACATTAGCTGAACTGTAAGACCCTTCCATATATAACAGTCTAGCTTAATGTACTTCCTAGATGTATCCCCTGCTTTGTGCCCATTGCTCAGCTGAAAGAATCTGGGCAATTTTATGCAGATGTCTCATGGGCTGAGCCCTATAGGTGCATTCATAATGATTAATGATGTGCTTTTATTTGCTGCATATCTGTATACAACATAAGCTTTTTTTTCATAAATCTGTTCTCCAAAGAGAATAAGTAACGTCTCAGCAAATATATCATAAAATCAAAATAGCCAACATCCTATAGCAAAGCTCAAAACTTTTCATAGTACAGATTACAGTCTCCACATGGATATAGCCCTTTCCAAATCTCATTTATATACCATTTTTGTGGTATCTTTATCAATTATCAACATTTAGTTAATCACTTAGGGTGGTTTCATTCAAAATTGCACAGTATGAATTCTGATGTAAAATGAAACAATACTTTGATTGCATTTTTCCAGTTTTCACCAGTTTAATGTCTTTTTTTTCCTGTGTTACAGGACTGTATCCTTTCAACTCCAACTTACCACTCCAGAGCACTCAGGGTTCCGCCCCTATAAAGAGTAATGTCAGATTACCAGCTGGAGGTGAATGTGGGATCAGCACAGCTGAATGTGACTACAATGGCATCACATCACAGCAGGTCATTTCTGTCCACAGGTAGTGTGATGGGGTGGTGAGGCAGCAGCGAAAGGTGTCAGCCTGCAAGTTGTAAGTGCCTGAGCTTTTATGTTAGCATTACCAACTAGATGGATTGCCACTTCTGCAGATTCCCTTTTCCCATGTTTTGTAAGGGTTTATTAAATTCTACTAACCTCGTAACATGATGATTATGTAATTTATTGGTGATACATTATAAATTTATTGAATTATTGATATTGGCATGTTAACTGAATTGGAATCACATCCCCCCTAACAAAATCTCAAATTGTCTCCCCTGCTTTCGTTAACAGACACCCTACACCTACAATGTTAAATATATCACACTGAACATCTCAATGGAACTGATTAGAAAAGTGATTAGGATTATTAAACTGAGGGCCAAGAAAAGAAAAGCAAAAACCAAAACAACAACCCCATAACTGTCCGAAAGCAGCTATAGACCTTGAGTACCATGTGTTTATTCCTCTTGTATGCAGCACAGGTGAGCTGCAAATGGAAACTTTGTTAAGAAATCCTTTACTATTGTCGACAATATTAAGAGTTTCCATTCTTATTAAAGCTATCAAGCAGCAGATAGTTCAAGACAAAAGAGTCTATCAATTGGCAGGTATTTTAAGGAATCTGTCTGAAATCCATCAGATTTCAAAAACTGGTTTTTTTGTGGTGGCAGGTAGCTCTGTTTACACAAAGTTAACTTCGCCAAAAAATTCATCCAGAAGAACAGGAAATCCTGGTTTTATGGGCAGCCAGTGCCTGAAGGCCAGTGTGCAAAATGTGAGAAATCACTATGCCCAGCTGGGAGTAGAATTCAAGTCATATATACGTAACATTACAATAATCTTGATGAATAAATGTGATGGAGTGAGATGAGGAAGTTAGGCATCTCCATCAAGGCTGAACATTCTCCAAAGTAGGCAGAGAGATGTAGTCCAGATACACAGTGAACCCAGAAAGTCCCACTGGCCTGCACATTGACAGTATGGCCATCTCTCCCAAGATTTCATGGGCTTGGCTTGAGAACCTAAACACCAATCCGCAGTTTTGGGCACTGTATCAGCAGCTCCAGCCACTGTCATTCAGCATTTCAGCCTGGCCTCCAATGCCTTCAGGACTCCAGGATTTGTGGATCAATGTCTATGACAAGGAGTTGAAAGGCTTAATGTGTTAGGACTCTTGAGTGATTACAGAAGGCTGTCATGCTTGTTTCAGAAGAAATTCACAGAGTGATGAGAAAGTTACATATGATGAATGGAATGTTTGTAATTAACAGGTTGACTTCTACTACTATGAGCAAAAAGGGATTCACCAGCTTATTACGGGAACACTGTGGCTTCCCAGTTTCTTATGCTCTTTCCCTGAGCCTTCACTACTGGCCCTGTGAGAGGAACACTAGTAGTGCTGGTGGTGTCTGGGTTTGACACCAATTAAGCTATTTTCCTCATTCCTTATTAACAGGGACTAGATAACAGGACACAACTGACACCAAACATTCTCTGTTGCAATCTGTCACTCAAAAAAAAATAATAGCCACATATCACACAAGGAGACGTGAGTGTGGCAGGTCATTAATATCATCTACCATGCAGCAAATTGCTTGTCATGCTTCCTTTATACTCATTTATTACTGAAGAGGACTGTTTGAAGTGAGAGACAATAAATATTTTTCACACAGCCTCATTGGTTAATAAAGATGAATTCCCTAAGTTTCTTACATGACTGAGAAGTTGAATCAAAGGGAAGAATATTAAGGAAACAAAAAAAGGTTATATACAGATTTCTGATCACGGAAACTTCACAGATTTTGACATTTAAATATTTGTCTTAAAAATTTTTATATCTTATTACCATCAGAGTAGGACAACATCATAATGAGAATAAATAATAATCATCAATACTTACAGCAGAAAATAGCTTATGTCTCATTGGAGGTAAGTATTAATATTTTTGTCACTCTAAAAACTTCAGATCCTTGCAAAAATAAGAGTGAACAGTACAAGTCCATATCTTATGCATTATCTTAGGATATTTCCACTTCCAAGTTGAGAATTCAGGAATGGCATTAGGATAACCCACATTTATTTTTCTTCAGCATTTTTTTTTTATGGTATTGAAGAAGTTTGAATTTATCACCTACTTTTGCAGGAAGAATTTAATGCGTGGCAAAACTACATAGTAAAGTTTGAATATTCTCCTGCTGAAAAAGGATAGATAATAATATAGAAATCATTTCATGATATGCTAAATGTTTTAAATAAGTACAGAGCAAAATAATATAATAAGAAGAAACCACTGAATTTGGATGAGATCATCGTACTCACAAAAGCAAAATAAAAATGTGTTAAGATAATATGCTGAGTAGGTGAAACTTTCTTGTTTTTAATGAACAGTTCTAATAGTTTCAAACTCTGTTTATGAAACATGAATGAAAACACAGAAAACTGACTCATATATCAAAATTAATGAAAATGGGACTGGAAGTTGCTCCATGGTATTGTTCTTCTGCTTGTAAATGACAATGAAATTGGGTTATTCGACTTGAGGGTGAAAGGAGCACAAAGCCTCTGACAATATGCTGTGGTCATGACAGCAGCATGCCAGGTTAATCAGAGCACACTGCATTTTACACACTGGTCATTTTGTCTGGTGTCCTGGGGTAGCCAAGTCACAGCCAAACAGACACTTATTATTTCACTAATGTGAAATAATGTGCCTCATCCCAGTGCCTGCTCCAGGTAACCAGCACTTTAGCTGTGCAAGACAAGTTCGGGGTAAGACATGCCTTTATAAACTTACATGTTTCTTTCTCACCCATCTTTCATTCTCTGTGTCACTAACACATTTTGTTATCGCTGTCACTGAAATACCTGAACATACTGTGGATTGGTTTCAACCAGTTTCTCCAAGAATCATTATAACTGGGCAGAAGGCTGGAATTTTGGAGACTATAGCTGCTAGTTCAAACTCTCTCCATGGTCAAGACACTCAGCTTCTCAGAAAATGCTCCTTAGTTGCCAGTATCTTTTGCCTCATATAATGTTGGAGACATTTTAAAGCACTTTTGCAATGGAAGTATGTATATTAACTAGTTCTATCCCTCTAAGATTACCAGATCATTTAGTTGCATGCAATTTCATGCAATATTCTGAGATATAAATAAATATGTGACATGTGGACTCCCACGAGTAAAGTGCAGGAGCAATTTCCGAGAAGCAATTAAGATTGCTGTCTAATTCTCAGCATTGCTGAACTTTCCTTCTCCCTTGCTTCCCCTTTTCCCTTTATTTAATCCTTTCATTATCTCTTTTATATAAATTCTTTTCTTACCTTTCTACAATATTATTCCCACTTTTGTTTCTAGGAGCTTTACTTTTGATGTGAATCTCATGCAGTACCTGGCAGCTTGTTGTGTTCTGTTGTAATGCCAGAATGCTTCTGAAGGCCTCTGTAGTGGAAAGTTAATGCTCATATCTAAGGAGGAATCATTTCTTTCCTTCTGCCCTTTCTGGGGCTTGCTACCCATCACTCTAATAATAAAAGATAGCAAATAGTGGAAGATACATGGTGATCCATCAACACTTGCCAGCTCACAGGCTAAGGAGAATGTACCTCATTAGCAAACTCTCCAAGCTCTTAATCCTCATTCTCAAAAAGCTTCAACTGTTTCCAAGTTATATAAATCTAATATTGAAGGCCTGGTGCATATTCCCATGAAGCCAGAATTCTCCTTGAGTTCAAAGGGAGTATCATGTGTGTGAAAGGTTGCAAAGCATCCTAAAATTGATGTACCAGATTCTCTGCTGTTGCAATTGATTCTGTTCCACTGATTTCACCAACACCATTCAAGTTTAGTGCTGAAAAAAGCAGGTATAAGACACATTACTTATGTTATAGTCTCTGATAGAGTGATTGGTTTCTATCAATGCTATTGGAAATGGTGAGGAAGAACATCAATATTTTAACTCACAGAACTGAGATATATCATATCTTGCAGTCCTGGCTCTACTTTAATGAACTTCTATAAATAACAATTCCCTCCTTTGATTTTTTTTCAGAAATGATGCTCTGAATATTGCTGGAAAAAAATATGTATTATACTGGTATTTGAGTTTCTGAGAGAGATGATAATGAAGAAGTATGGATGCAAGATTAAGTTATAAAATTATGTCAAGAAAGTTTTACCATACTAAGATGGGGTTTTTTCAGAAAAAAATATCTCCATTGACTTTAGTGAGCTCCAGATCTAAAAGCAAAATCCTTGTTTTGAGAACGGCTTTAAAAATATAGATCCTTTGACTGAGCTATCATTCTCATAGTCCTAAAGTAGCATATTAATATTGCAGCCCAGATTGAGAAAAGGTTGTTGCAGATTTTACAAGACTACCTACTGCACTCTCTTCCATAATAAGTCAAAATGTGATTCTATGATTCTTCATTTTCCACAAAATTAATTATTATTAGAAATCTTAGGTGAGTGCTGTGTTATGTTTTTTCCAAAAATGTCCATCATGTGTAGGAGTTTGGTGGGAATACCTCGAAACCTAACAATTTTTATACAGAAATACCAATGAGGTACCCCATACACTTTATACGAACTTTATTAGTTTTTAATAGATAAGCATAAAATAAACTCAATCAGGGACATGAAGTATAACTCTTACGGGAAGTGACAGTGTAAGATATATCATGGACTATTCTTATCAACTTAGAACAGTTACTCTCTGAGGTACAAACACAATGGCACAACAGCTCAGGATACCAATCTTCCTGACATTCACTGAGGAGGCAAGACTTTACAGTCACTAATTACTTGAGATGTATCTCCTTGGCTCACTGCAATTCCTGTAAGAAGGATATAGCCTAGCCCTGGGTAACCTTGGCAGGGCCACACACCATAGTCCTACACCATACAGGGATGATAACTCATTATTGGATGGAGTAATGTACACTGGAGGTAGTTCTCAGCAGGTACAAGGTGGACAAGCATAGCATTGCACTGATTCAGCTGTGCTTCTTCTAATCCTTAAATAAGCTCGTTGAGCTCTAACATGCTCCCAAATCAAAAAGCAGTTTCTCCAGGTGTGCATGCATATACATAGCTATAGTTGTATATGTATGAAACAAATGCATTTTTGTTCAGACTTTTTCTTAATTGACATGGAACAGTTATTTGGCAGAAGAAAATGACTAGCATAAAATACTTCATGACCAGCTATAATTCTTTTATTTACCATCAGTTGCCTTGGATCTGGAAGTGTGATGCTGATACACTTCTGTCAATAACATCTTATGGAAACAAAATCAAAAGCCATCAGGAATTATATATAGCAGCAGCTCAGTTAGCCCCAGTACACTGGTCTGACTTGTCTGCTAGTTATCTGTTTCTATTCACAGTGAGGTTATGATACTTCTCAATTTCTTTCCATAAGGACAACTAAGTGTCATGCTTTGGAGAAGGGTGGTGGGACATACTGGTGCACCTGAAGATTGGAAAGAAGGGCTGTAAGTACTGGTGAGGTTTTATTGATCCTTTTTCTTTTCTTCTTTTAATGAAGAAAATTCTATGCAAGTCAAGAGCACAGCAAAAGAGACAGCTTGCACAGACCAATTCAATTTAAAGCCATAGCTTCTGAAGAGGCCACATTTCTACATTCACCAAGGTTCTTGTAGAGCATCATGCCCTGTCACTACCAGGACATCATTTGGCATGTTGATGTTTTCCATTTACAAGAAATACCTTCATCCAAAATATCATTCCAAGAAAATCTAAATGTAGATGATCAGATCTTGAGAAAGCACCAGTTTTCTAAATTCCTCAACAGTACAGACATCCTACTACTTCCCAAAATGCACAGAACTACACAGAGTAAAAGACTAAAAAAAACCCCAAAAAACAAAAAAACAAAAACCCAACCAAATAAACCAAAAAAAAAAAAAACCAACACCAACAAACCAAGAGAGAATTCACTGAGTGTGTGCTCAAGCTAAGTCAAAATGACTTAGCTACCAACAAAATGTGACCATCTCCTCCATATCTTTGCTCTTCATCAAGAAAATAATGTTTGTCTCCAGATGTTTTACAGTCAACCCTGTTTCTATTGGGATTTATTCTTTGGGTCATTATCCTTCATGCTGGTGACCTATTGAAACACCATAGTCAGAGAAGGAGACCTGCAAGTAGACAGAGCTCACCTTAAGTTAACAAGTATTACAACAAAAGGACTGAATTTTAAAATAGAAGCAGAAGAAAAACAAACAAACCAACCAAACAAAAACAAATACCCTTAATCTAATTTACTGAGATCCTGAGTCAGAATTCTGATATTTTGCCTTCTTTATTCAGTTCATCTACTATTCCCTGCTCTACTCTTTCCCCAGCAGACAACATCACACTTCAGAGTTAAACCCTTAGATTATAATACTGACAGCTGCTTTCTCACAGTGATTGTGATCCAGTAAAGAAGTCAGGTTTCTGACCAGGTAATATTTCCTAAACACTTTTAAGAGAAAGGGATAATTAAATGATACAAGACTGGCAGTCAAACCTCAGTTCTAGCTTTAGACAACTCCATGGTACATTCAGAAGTCTTCAGACAAGAAAATTAAAGGCAAGGAAAGTGAGAGGAGTTTTTATTTGGCAGGTGCTGATTTGAAATGAGAGATGTTGCACAGCAGGATTTTGACTCAATGAAAAGGATAATTATAGAATAGAATAAAACAGACAGGATACCACTAAATAGAAATCTTAAAAGGACAGGTAAAATATCTGTTTGGTTTAATTTTTTTCTTTGACTTATTATTCGTTCTACTATTTTATTCATTCCCAAAGTCGTAAGTATAGTGTAGTTCACCTTCCATTTTTTGTTCCTGAAAAGCCAGATGACTTGGCTCCATTAATGATTTTGGCTCAGTAGAGTTTAAACAACAATAGTGGCACCTTCAATCCATCCTAAAGAAAGTCAGACTGGATATCACAAAAGCAGATTGGATCACCCTTTAGAGTTACTCTTCGATAAAACAGAACATCGTTAGACTTGATATCTCACACTTGCAGATTTAAAGTTATGTGAAATTTATTCTATTCACAAAAGTTATTCATGAATATTCATTTTTTTCTCAATAAAGATAGCATAATCTATCCCTCAGGTGAAAACTCTAAAAATCAGGAGTACAAACATTTCCAGATTTGGATTAGTGTCACCTTTAAATATAGCTTTCACTATCAAGTGTAATTCTCATATGAAGAGCAGCCATATTACACTCTGCTTTGGAAGAAGAATTGCCCTTGAATAAGAAACTAGTATTTAATGAGTCATCATTATAAATCACTTTACAGAAGGTGGTGAAAAGCTATTCATGAAACTGATAAACTATATGTACATGCTTCTGAACATGCACAGCAGACAAATTTCCTATTTGGTATTCACACAGAAGTTAGAAGTGACAACTTACCTTTCCCTCTCCCATAAGCAGCAGACACAAAACTTTCTCCAATTCAAAACTGTGTGTTGGAAAGGCACAAAGACTCCAACTCACTTATAATCTTAAGATTGGAAGTCATTTACAGAAACTGTTAGATGTACAACACTGAGAAAGTCTAGATTTCTCTTTGAATGATAAACAGACAGAAAGAGGGAATGAATTTCATTAAATAGATTAATGAGTTAAGGCTTCTAGAATCCTAAAGAAACTTGATCAAGTTACTCTCTACTGCAAGCTCTTATGCATTATGCTGCATGTTGTTACAGAGATTTCAGGGGTTTATTTATTTGCTAGTCATATTGGGGGATTTAAAGTGAATTTCAGGATTGATTGCCCTGGCCTCTGTAGATGTGTGAGCAGCTCTAAGAGACTACAGAGTTATTTCTGTTCCCTTTAATACACAGATGACAAATGAGAGTAGCACAAACACTCCAGCTTCTGCTTAACCACACTCATGTGAGCAGAAGCCTTGGTTGAGAAGTGAAGAAAAACATGAACGTAGTCACAACAGCAGTGTGGCTGCTTCTGTAGTGTGCCTATGTCCACCAGTGATTCTTTCTGTAGTTCTTGAACCAGCTGACTGCTGCCTTAGGTCATTCTTCATTAACTCCAATGTGCAATGTCAACTACTCCACACAGGCTTCCATGTTCTGCACTCTCAATGAGTACTAGGCTTTGAAGATAAGATCACTGGGACTATGTTTAATTACACAGGGTTTTCTTGTCCAAAGATAACACTATAGACACTCCGGTCAATCATTCAAAAGTGCACCAACTCATTTTGAATTGATGACGAGACTTTTGGAAAAGCTCACATTTTTAAAGATTTATTTGCCACACTGTACATGAAGCACTTCACAGTGTACTGGAGGCATTGTCTACCACTTTTTCCCCCAGAAAACTCAGACCAAGTACATTCTAAGTGAATGTATTCATGTTGGTTTTCATACATATTTCATTTATTCTATCACCAGAAGCTATCAGCATAAATAAGAAACTAAGAAAAGATCTAGGGATCAAGGGGATTGTAAATAGTGGGATTATTGTTATTTTAGTTGTAGAAGTGTTTTTTTTAAATTTAAAAAAAAACCCAAAAAAACAGAAAGCAAACAAAACCCCAAAACTTTGTAAACCTGAGCTGTCCATGGAACTTTGTATTTCTACTGCAAATAAATCTTGCAAAGAGATGAGACTGATGGACTCGGGAGATGGAAGTCATTCAATGGAATCTCAGCAATAGTTGTACAAATTAGTTCATGCTGCTTTGCCTTTGTATTGCCATCCAGAAGGAGGGAGCAAAGAGATAAAACAGCCTGCATAGACCAGAGCAGGTCCATTCTGCCACTGGCAGGATAAATAGAAGAGAATTCATAGTGGAGATTGTGACTGCCAAGTACCCTGGATGGCTGCTGGAAATAGGGCAAGTGGCAGTCACTCCTTCTGAATGAGATGGATGCA
The DNA here is from genome assembly GCA_013396755.1 of Sclerurus mexicanus. Taxonomy (NCBI): domain Eukaryota; kingdom Metazoa; phylum Chordata; class Aves; order Passeriformes; family Furnariidae; genus Sclerurus; species Sclerurus mexicanus. The sequence continues at coordinate 1,824,002 of VWZF01002605.1, read as the reverse complement.
AGCAATTATTTATCTTGTCCAAAGGCAGGCAGGAAGGATCTTTTGGAACCATCCCTCTGATAGCTGTCTTAAATTAAATGCCTGATTTTAGGAAGACTAAAAGTAACTGAAATTAAATCAATGTGTCTGTGGAACCATCTCTAAGACAGTAGAGGCTACTGTTTATAGTGATGAGATCAAATGAGGAGGAAAGGGGCATGGTACTTCATTAAGAATGTTTTCATTATGTATTTCAGTTTACAGAAGTCTTGTTCATTACATCCTTTCCACTTGCATTGATCTGTTCAACAGCACCCTTCAAGCACACAAAAAATTGACTGAATTGTTATCTTGCCATCAAAAGAAGTATTTCAATGACTTTCCTTCAGGCATGAGCTACCCTTTGTGAAAGAAGTTGTCAAAAGGCCAGGGCCAAATGGCACAATTTGTAAATAAAGGTGTCCATCAGTCCATGGGGTCACAAGAGAATTGCTGCAAACAAATTGCTTGCTTCCACTCAGTTGTGGCAGCAGTTGTTATATTAAAAAATACTGAAGACTCAGGGCATGGGCATGTGTCATCCATGAACCCAAGAGATCCAATATTGTCCTGTTCACTCTGCGATTTTTTTCTTTCACAAATCTAAACACAGCATCTTTTCTGGTTGGACACCATCTCTATCTGTGACCCAGATACTGAGAAGAGAATAGGAACACCTATCAAAAAGCAGTACCTTAAGGTCAACAGATTTTCCCAAAGTTTCCTCTTCCTCTTTTTTCTCTTCTTCTGTACTAAATATGGAGGAAGGTGGGTTGAGTTCAGAATGAAATTTGGATATTTAAAGACTATAAACAAGGAAATGCTAATTGTTCCTTGTCGTCCAAATAATCTGTGAGAATAAATGCTGATTTTTTTTTCTCTTCTTAGATCTATCTGTTGTAACTCTATTTACATTTATTTTGTGATTCTGTTTTAGGGTTCATCATAACAAGAAAGAATGAATGAATAAGTGGAAAGAAAAATTATAGAACATGAGATATATATAGTCAATGAGTATGAAGAAGGTATATACTGGTTCCATATGGGCAGAAAAAGAGGTAATTCCTTCATTCTTTCATAGCAGGTATCTTCAGTTCTTCAGCCTTTTGCTGCTGCCTTCCTATTTTTCATGCTTGTTGATGTTTGTCAAATTGTTGCTCCATGATCAGTGAGGTGCCTGGCATCCCAAAGAGCATTCTGAACAGCCGTGACTTTTGACATCAAAAAAAAAAACCAGAAAAACCCAACATAACTCCAGGGTTTCCATTTCCACAAAGTGCTGAGTCATAGCTCCATATTTGACCTCAATATCCCCACAATTATTATTTTTTAATGGCTTGGCACATCCAAAGGTTTTGGACTACCTTACTGGAAAGAAACACTAGAGAAAGAAATTGAGGTGCAATTTATATGCTTTAACCTGCACTTCATCAGTTTCCCAGAATACAAATTTCAGTTCAAAGCACAACCTGCATGACCAACCTTAGCACATTTAACAGCATGGTAGAGCTGCCATCCAAGCATATTCAGGCTGAAATCTCAGTCCTCTTGGTGAGGAGTAAATCCTGGACTTCTCAGATTCTAGGAATCAAATATTTTTGGGGGGTGGGATTTTCTTTACCCAACAGCTACAGGTTTGGAAAGATCCACGGTTTTCAATAATTAAAATGAAGGATAACTTTGAAACACTGTTAACTTTTGGAAACCTGGAATTCTTAATATCTGTTTTGCTTTCTTATTAAGAAAAATAATATTATTGGTTGTTTAAAACTAGTATTGAGTTCTTGATTCATGCTAATTTTGAATGCATTTGACAACCTTATATGATTCAGAACTGCAAGTTTATAAGACCAAAGTTGCATCTTGTTGATTTGGTAATTTTAAAGTCTATTTATTTCTGTTACCCTATTCTTGAAAGTTAACTTAGTTATCTAAGGGAAAGGTGAATAATCCACTAGAAATCCTATTTGGTTTGATGCACTCTAAGTGTGGAAGAAAAAGTAGAATTATCAAAAGTCACTATATATAATAAATGGAAATTATTGCTACAGGCAAATGAGTATACAGTTAAGAGCACGGTACACATAATCCAGTTATAAATATAAATGTGACTTTCTGCTTTACGGTTAAAAAAGCAATGTTGATATTAATTCTGAAGATCCCTTTTTAAACTCATAAAAATATAGCAAGTCTTCAGTAGGATTTAATAAATAATAAACAGACAGCAGTCTAGTGGATGGAGGTGATGAATAACCAAAAGGAAGAGACTAAATACAATATTTGTGTATAATTAAAACACTGAGCTACTGCTGGTTGATTTGATTAATGGCACCTTCTTAATTATAAAGTGTCTTTACTTATAATTTAAAACTACAGCGGAATATCTCTTGCTCATCCAGAAGCATGAGACAGTGGAAAGATGAAGTATTTTATTATCTTTCTTGCATAAAGATGAGCTCTAATATAAGGCAAGCACTGCAATGCCAAAGTGCACAGGAGGTTAAGGAATATACAGGTTAGAACTCACAACCAGCAGATGGCACTCATTTTATTTAATTCCATTCTACAAAACTAGAACAAACTTCCTATCTCTCTTGCAATTATTTTATTTGATTATTTAACATAGATACAAACTTCTGCTGAAGGAAAATAAAGTTTTGGATAAAATATTTGAAGATTTGTTTTCAGGTTGCTTATTAAAAGGAGGCAGAAGAAAGGCTCAAAGTGCTTCACAATTTCAAAAACTAAACTTTTTATTTGCAAAACCAGGTAAGGAAATGAACAAGAGGACAAGGTTAGAAATAAGCTAAAAAATTACACAGAATCTTATTTCATTTAAGTGTTTCTGGTAGACCCACCATGACATATCTCTTTTTGTTTTGCTGAAATATCACCCTGTAAAAATAATTTTAAGTTAATGAAAACCAGTTTACCTCCTCACCAGTTTTTCAACCAGCAGATCTATTGCAAACCAGTATCATTGTTTGAACTGCAGAGATGTCACTTGTCAGTTTAGACTGGCAGTTTTCCTCATCTGCTCTTCATGTCAAACTGTGCAGATAGACCCAGTCACAGGAAGGGTGCCATGCCTTTGATGGCCACAAAACTTCAGTTATTGCATGTCTCAAGCCCAGCCAGAACTGCTACAAGAGCAGCCCTCACCACTACATCTGTAGAGGGACAACTGCAATTCTGATTTCAATTCTAGCAACTTTAAACTAGACAAGGAAAATCATAAGTTGATCAATAAATAATCACTTTCAGGTCATGGCCTACTGATATCTCCAGAATTATTCAGAGTTCTATAGAACTATATATTCACAGTTTCTGTAGAGTCCATCAGCTGGACCAGCATGTCTTTTTTGCTCCATTGTTCTTGTTTATATTCAAGAGTGCCTTAACCCATAGCTGGTATCACGAACATTGAGGGTTATTTGCAGGATATGTACTATTTTAAGCTAGTATGCCTAAAGGTAGAAGGAAGGGAACATAACCTAATTTTACGTTTCAGGTCCCCAGGCTGATTTCATCTTCTCTGGAAAGGGGGAGAGCTGGAAGAATGGAAGCTCTGAACACTGCCCACGAACAATGCAGACAACCAAGCTGCCACATAATTTTCTACAGCATGGTGGGATTTTAGTGGGCTTTTTCTAAATTTAATTTAAGCATTAAATAAATATTAGTCAATTTACTAAAATTCTTGGTCAGGGGAAAAATAACAGAATGAAGCATAACAAATTTGAAATAACACCTGCCTTCAGGTCTCAATAAACTAACTCCAATATTGGGGGGGGGGAGGAAACAGACAGAGAGAGTGAGAAAGAAACCAATTAGTCCAATGTTAGAACAATTTTTTATTTTTTTTTGGCAAGCAAACTCTATGAATGCAATAATCTGTTCTACAGCTATGATATTGGCTAGCCTTTAATCTCTGCTGCCTAAATAGACTGGTTGTGCCTGTTTGGTGGAGTTCTAGTAGAAAATACTATTTCACAAAAGGAGACTGTGAAACAAGATTCTTTTGAAACACAGTCAAAAAGATCTGGATTTTTATAGTGTAATCAAATTTACCCTGTCTACCTCTGGTACAAAAGTGACCCCTAATAAAAGTGAGTTTATGTCCCTGATGTATAGGTACTTAGGAGGATGCTATCACATTGCTTTTTCCCTCCACTTCTAGCAGAGTATGTATTGAATTGAGACTTGAGAAAGGTCCAAAGACTTAACTTCTCTGTAATTGACAGCATTTTCAATTAATATATGTGTAGGCTTTAAAAGAAACATGCCTAGCTGAAATCAAAGACACACCAACTTTGCAACTTGGAGATCTGAACCGCTGTCTGTTATATATACAATGTTGCAAAGCAGAAATCAGCATTCTAGGGTTTTTTTCAGAATTATCTCCCTGTCTAGAATGGAAATGTAGTGTTGAGCAAACAAATAATGCTGAAGTAACTGCAAAAGGCCAAGACTGGGTTGAACAAAGCAGAGGTTAGGAATGCAAACCCTCCATCACTCACTATTCCCATCCTAACCAAACTTGGAGATGACAGTGGGTCTTTTGGTCAGATTCCCAGAGATTTGTTTGTAACCTGTCTAAGTTATGCACAGTCATGTGTGGTCCTGCTTCCCTTTCTTCTCCCTGAAACCCACTAAAATGGCAATGGCACCTGTACTGCCATGGGTGTCAGAGAAAGAGCAAGCTAGGAGCCTGTGCTTCCTTGAAATATGTAAGGGTCTTGAACACAATGAAAAGTCCATGAGTTTGCTGCTGATGCAGACCATTCAGCTAGGCATGTACCTAGCTGGGCAGTCCTGTCTTTTCCAGCCAGGAAATCACTGAAGATTTCAGGTTACTGGTGGTATGGCAGGTAGGACTCAGCCTCATTAGAGGTGACACATTTGAGTGATTATGTTAATATTTAAGTAGTTCAGTAAATTAATATTTTGTTCTCTGGTCTTTTGAGCCTTTACAAAAGGCAACAGCAAGACTTAAGCCACCTAACTCAGAATTAACTGTTTGATCATAGAAACTATGTTGGTTTTCAGCAGCGTGTGGAAAACACTCTGCTATTTCTGCCAGTCCTTTCCTGTATTTCACAGAAGACTGTACATCTGTTTTGGTAAAAGTGAGCAAGAATTTTGCTGCCTCTCTTGGGAAACTTAGTTGGGTGATTCTTTCTTGCACAGTATGAAATGATGCTGAGCTGCCCAAACTACTTCTAGAAACGTTTCCCAGATGATTTGCCCAATGGCAGTCTCTGTTACAACTACTGAATTGCTCTAAGCAAGCCAGCTTGGCTATCTTAAAACAAGTTTCCTAAATACAGAGCACAACCCACCACAACTACTCAACATTCATATTCCATGACTTCAGGCAGATGAGTTCCAAAAGCCAGGCAGGGCTTTATCATGAGAGCATTAGAAAAGAGTTGTCATAGCAATGCTTGGGATTATTTTTTGTTAGAGTCACGTGGGGAACAATTATTGATTACTGAAGGTTTTGTAAATAACCTGCATATTGTCACTGTGGGTGACATATTAATTATTAAGTAAACAAGAGAAAATAAACATGTGCACAGCATTGTTATTGCAAGTCATAGGAGCCATTTATCATGGTGCCATATGAAATCAAACTGAACAGAAGTGATAATTGAATCCCTTGGTTAATACCATTCCTCTGGCAGAGGATCCCTGGGAACATGATCATTAATTGATGGCCTTGTATTATTAAAAATGAAGAAATAAACTTCAGCATTATTTCACATACTCCAGTTTGTGTATCAATTAATTTATATCAGGAATGGTTCTTGGCCCAAATAAATAACATACATATTGAGATTTGAGTATTATATTTGGAGTTTTTTCACAACAAAATATTTTGTTTGCTCTAGAGAGCACAAGTACACAACACAAGATGTTCCCATAGCTTTCATCTCTCCTGATTTTTATCATGGAACTTACAACCTGCAACAAATTTTTTAGAGCTCATTTGCAGAAACTATATTCTTATCAGACAACTTCAACTTTTATTAAAAGGTGAAAATGCATTCTACTGCTCATAACTTTGGCTACCTGCAAAATGTCAACTGAAACATTCAGTATAACAGAAAAACTGGAAATTAAGTTTTAGTGTTTATGAATGGTGAAGACAAGTCCTTATTGCTGAACACTTGTGTCAGTGTTCTTTTATTTCCCACTGTCATGACCCTGTAAAAAATGGAAAAATAATAATAAAAATAGAGTAGCAGTTTCTCTCTATTTCCTCTAATAAATCAAGACCAAAAATAATAATGTGATTTATATAATATCTCTCAGCTGGTCTGTGTCACAGACCAGATATAAACCCAACTTCTTTGCCCCAAGACTGCTTTCCTTTTCAGAACAGCATTAGCCAGTGCTGAGTAATGCAAACTAACAGAGGTTGCCAAAGAGGTTGGTAGTCTAGCACCCAAAGAATGGCTCAGAGCAGAGTCGCTCAAATAGTACTGCCAATAGCTGAAGACAAATGCAGGGGTAATAGTTGCTGTTCAATAATTTAATCTCAAACTGTTTTGCCATATCAGAAATAACATTTCAAGATTGCATTCAGAAGAAGTAAAAAATATGACTCAATAATTGCAAACCACATGAAAACTTTTCAAACAGAACTTGTATTTGCAGACAGAGTGAAATTATCTTAACAGCTCAATGGCCCTCCATCAGCCTAGATGATCATTGAAATAGAAATCTTAATGAGTCAGCTAACATGCAATGACAAGCTGTCTCCTTGATAACGTTTAAAAAGGATCTATTTATTCTTCAGGCTCTGTGGGAGGATGGAATGTGTTCTGTGGAGAAGAAATGGATATAAAGGCACAGCATCCCAGTTTTAGCTTAGTTACCCAGTGCTATTGTAATCACATTTTCAGGGTGTGTAACTGTAGTTGATCATAGTTTATAAGCATGGGAAAAGGATTTTTTTTTCTTCAAAGTTGCAGGGAAGAATATTAGAGAAAAATTGACTCAAGAAATCTGGCAAAGCTCATCAGTTAAGGAAACAGAAATAATGTTATGTGACTTTTCAGAGTCATTTGCCATAATCAATAGAGGAAAGCAAGTTTTTTTTTTTCACTGTCTTAAATACTTCTTTCTTCTTGAACCAAGCCTGAACCACACTATTGGTGCACTGTAGGAGACTGCATCTTCCCCGTCTCTGAGTGTCCGGTGAAAGTTTTTCACAAGACACTACGGTCTTTTCCCTCAGATTCCTGTCTAATTATTTGGACATAAATGTGTTTTGACCGATGTCATATTACCTTCTTTCTCTGCTTCTGTAATTTTAGTCCTTACTAACCCCCGAGGAATCCTACTGTGAAAAACTGATAAACCCCAACCAGTCAGACAGAAGTCTACTCAATGAGCATCCGTTCCTTCCACTGCTGTTTATGACTCCTTATACTGGATCCCTTTCCTTTCTGATGTGGAATTATAAATTTCTTGTTCAAAATGCTAGCACAGTTTACCTTCTTGAGACTTTTCTTGTAGAAGTCAGCAGAGTTAATTTTCCCTTCATGTCTCCCTAATGTATTACTGCTGCTTGAGGATTTCTTCTCTCTTTCCCACAGGAAATGATGCCTCTGCCATGTCTCTTCATCTTTGGTCTCCTAAACTTTCTTTCTGCTCTAAGATCCCCCATTTATGAGTCATTCATGCTGATATCATTTTTTCTGAATTGCTTTGACTCAAGAAACCAAATGTACTAATTATTTATTTATCCAAGTTAACTTTTTTCTCTTGAAGAAATATATATGTTTCAGGATTACTTCATACTGCTGAAAGGTTTGAAAATTAAAGGAATTCCACAAACAGAAAAGGAAGATAATTCTCTAAATCATAATTTTAAACACAAATGTTTATTTTATGTGTCTGATAAATTTCTATATAGTGGGTTCTGTAAAAGTATTTATGTGCATAAACATTCAAGTGGTTTACAGGACTGCAGGCATACTGTAGCAGATGCACTCTCATGGAACTTAGTTGTACAGCACTGGATACCACCTTAAGAAAACACCCATTATCATGTTTACAGAAGAGTTCTACTGCTCCAGAAGAGTTCTCTACTTTTTCTCAGAATGTTTGTTTTCAGCAGAGCTCTACTTGTAGATATACCATTGAAAATAGATTAAAGTACAGGCAAGTAGGGTAAGTTATACATATTTGTGCAAAAGACAACAAATTTTAGGCTATCACTTGTTTTTGTCTCAGAATAAAAATCGTTTAGACATTTCAGCAGACTTGAGAGCTTTGAGTCTGAATCTCAGGTTTTGAGGAAGGGGAGAAGGAGGTGCATGGAACAAAGGGAAAAGTTTGTATAAACCGAGTCTTATATTTCAAGACTGTTCTGATTATATAGACTGCGTTTCCCACTCCAAAGACATTCCCAGAGTGAGAGCCTAACAATGTGCCTGTTATTTAGCCCTATACAAAATCCAACTCAAAATCTTTGAAAACAAACTCACTGTAAGATTAATTAAGTCTTTTTAAGGGACCCAAAGTGGTCATCATTACACTCATTAGAAAAGGTTAGCCAAGTTTTACTAACTGCTATGTCAAATTTACCCTGTGGCAAACTTAGTACCTTTATTAAGCTGATCCAAAGAGAGTGAAGTGTTGGCAATTAGCCAAAATGAAGTGAGAACTACTCACTTCCTCCATCATTTTAATACTTGCATTTTATTGCTGGTGTAAATAGGTTTATAACCTTCCGTTATGAAGTACAGACATCTGCTCAGCTTAGCACTAAACATCTGGTTATTCCAACAAAGCATATAATTATATTTAATGGATGAGAAGTGTTTGATGGATTGCATCCAAGTATCTGAATAAGACAGTTATGCATAAAGACTATTTGCATGGATTAGGCTGACAGACTAACAAGACGCAGTAGAGTATTATTTTGTCTGATAGTTTCATTGATTTCAACTGATGTTTTGCACTGCAGAGGCTGCTGACATTTATTTTAGTTACGATCACAAATTCTTCCAGTTTTCTTTAGGTACCCACAAAATGTGGAAATTGGATTTCCATTATCAACAGGTTCAACTCACTAACATTGCAAGATTCCTCTGTGTTGTACTTTGACAGCAGGTCTTGTTATTCAAACTTAACATTAAATGTTGAAAGAAAGAATCCCTCTACTGCTTACCCTCATATTCTATTGTTATCACCCATAAGATGATTCTGTCAGGAAGCATTGCTTGCTGAGAAAAAATTGGACATTTTTCAGTTAATTGATGTGAGCAAGTAGCTCACCAAAGGCGATACAACAGATTGTCTTAAAATGAGAACTATTGCTCTAGAAATATTAGTAGTGGAATTCCTCCAGCATTACTTATTTTCATTAGGAATCACGACACAAAAATGAGAGTGCTATAGTTGAGTTGAAAAGCATCATTAATAGAGGAGAATCAGAATAAGTGATAAGGAGAGCTGAATGGCCTTGAAAATGCTAGAAGAAATAGGATAAAACTTCATTGTTTAAACCACAAGGTCGCATTCTTGGAGTCTGCTAACAGGCCATGAGCTCAGGAACTGGAAATCACAGAGAACAAGACAGACATTGCCAGTAGTGGACAACATTTCAAACCACATCAAAACTTCATACATAATCCTAGGTGGTGATCAAGCAAACTTTTTCTATTATGGACTGAAAAATATTAGCAGCATGATACAGGGAATTTGTCTGGAAGGTTGTGTACCGTTCTGGCCACCTGCATTCAGGGAGTATAGGATCAAACCTAAGCAGTTACAGACAACACTGATAGGTTGAGTGGGAGTGTGCAGAGCTTATCTTGTCACTTATGGATAGAAAAGTCTGTCCTTTTTGCACTAATATAAGACAATCTGGGAGATTCTAGAACTGATCCCTATAAATACATCACGGGGAGAAAATAAATCTCCAAAGACAAAGAGGAGCTAACAGAGCTATTTAAATTGAATGATAATTTGGGGCAATTAATACATTGACAGAGAAGCTTGCCTTGAATAAATTAAAATTGTAAATTAGAGACTTCTCTTGCCTACTAAGTTAGTAAGATTGTAGAACTGGCTTTCAGGACTATCAGCGGGTAAACAGTTTTAAGACGGATACTAATAAATTTTTAAGGGAATTATATGACCTTGCTCTCTGTAATAACATAGGCTGTGTTCAGTGGCAGATGTCTTTGTCAGCCACATGTCTCGTGTCCCAGTGAAAGCAATAATGAATGGAAGTGCATTACTCCTGAATCACCACAGCACTATTACCTCCAACCACTGCTTGGTTATTGACATTGCAGAGATAAACTGAGTAATTCAATGAGGGTGCTTGGCAAACATCTGTTGAAAACTGCATGTCACTTTTTAATAATACAGTGCTTTATATGTTAGATGGTTTTGTAACAGAGGTAAAGGAAAACATTGTGGACACTTTTCTAAAGGGTAGGCTTATAAATGTGATTTGCCTTGTGACATCAATTGAATGACTGACTTATCCCATGACACTGTGGACTGTATGTCTGGAAATAACTTCAGCAAATGGTGTCAGTCACAACAAGGTACAGGGACTTGCTGAAATTAATTCAGCAAGGTAGGTACTTGCTGCCCTTTATTCAGCATGCATTCTAAGGCTACATTAGTTCATCTTTTACAGATGAAGGAAGAAACAAAACAAGCTGCAAACCCACAAACATTGAAGAAATAAATTTTGTGTAATACGTTTTCCTTCAGGTATGTTAATTTATCCAGATAGATAAAAACATTAGGTGGGAATGTATCCATGTTGATAGGAATTTCTTCAAAAAAAACCAACAACCAAAACAAACCAAAACCAAGTAAAGTCCCTCCCAAAACCTACCATACTTAAAATGTTGTATCAAGTTAAAAATAGGTCTGCAAAAGTTTAGTTGGCCCTGAACAAACATTTTCTTCCCTAAGAAACTTCCATAACTGAATCTTATTTGGAGCAAAATATAACTTCTAAATCACATAATCTACTGCCACATGAAAGTCCCAGTTCCTTCATACCTCAATTAAAACATAAATCACAGTGTACACAAGTTCAGATCTTCACAGAAAATTCCTGATCTACTATAAAAACATGAAGTTCTGGATCTCCCATTCCAATTAAGAAAACATTTTTTTCCTCTTCCAGATTTGCACATATTAAACGAACAGGCAATCACTTTATTTCAGTGAAACAATTATTTTCTATCATAGCTGATGCAATACAGCTAATCTTTAGTGACTGGATTTTGCAGGTCTAAGTACTGGGAGGATGTGGAGGTGGAAGTCAGTATCACACACTAGGGACAGAATATTTGAAATACAGATGAAGTTTTCCTTGACTATCAGAGCTGACCACCTGCCCTTGCTTACAAATAGCAAATATATCACTGTCATGAAGTCATGAATTTCATAGGTCTATCCTATTTTCTCAGACAAACCACACTATTTTTTTAAGATCATGCAAACAACATACGCGTGACTACTGCTCTTTGGCAAACAGTCTTTTGAGTAAAAAATACAGCTTGAAGAGCTGTGATGTGTAACAAAAACCAGTATCAAACAGTTAAAAGTTTAGTGTTGGTCAAAATTTCTCGTCTAAGTACTTCTGTACAAAATTAGCAAGTTCAATTAACTGATTAGTCTGGAAGTTGCCATGTTTCTACAGGCAAACCTCTGATGATTAAACCTTTTTGGCCAATTGTTTTGGCAATTGTTTGACCAAAGCTTGAGCCTTAACCCCACATTCCCAACAAAAGAGCCATTAACTAATTAACTAATCTTTACAGCTGGATGGAAAAACATGCTACAAAAAGAATACAGAAATTACATAGCTCAGGCACAGGAGAGCTGTTGCTATAAGACATTTTCAACTGAGGTAACTCAGGGCTAGTCCCATGTCACACTCTGAAAATAACAAGCTCAGTCCTGATTGCATATTCAATATCTTCACGAAGTGGAGGGGTGCCAAGGTGACAGGGATGGATCTCCTTGTCCAGGTGAGGAGATCTGAACACTTTGGATTGCCATTCTGACTCTGCCATGGTTTCCTTCCATCACCCAGCAAACTGTATGGTTGCTTTGTGTTACTGTTCCCACCTCTGTAAAAACAGGATAATGGCAATTCATATTTTGCACCTCTTTAGCAATCCAGGGCATACTTATTTTGAGTATAGGGCTATCTTCCACTGTCGTTTTGATAAGGCACACAACACGAAACCATTGCTGGGACTGAAATGATGCAGATTATATGCTGACCATTTTCCTGGAGTTCCATTTCTTCATTTGGTTCTGAAACAGGTGACTCATAAAAAAAATGATTTTTCAAAAAGTGCTTTAAGATACCTGCCCATGGCAGTGTGGTTGGAACTAGATGATCTTTAAGGTTCCTTCCAACTCAAACCATTCTATGATTCGCTGAAATATATTTAGTCATTTACCACAGAAAAAGAATTCTGAAGAGTTGTTACTGTCAGTCTACTTTTCTTTGGAATAGGAATGCAAAATAATATTAGTTTGTCTACTCTTTTCTTTTGATCTGATTATGACATATGTTTTTAATACATTGCATTCAAATTTTTCCATGTTTGCTTGCATTGTATGTGTTTATTAAAAAGAAAAATGTGAGAATTTGCACGAATTCAAGCTTCCAATCAAACCTGCAATCCTTTCAGTGCTCAGAATTTGTACTTGACTGTGTCTCCAAAGGGATAGAACTGCCAGTGCTCATTGTTCTCTTTACTCACTCCAAGTTCATTTCCTAGCAGAGAGAAGAGCTTCATATGGCCAATTCTTGGTGTGTTTTTGTTTGTGATAGTCAGTTTTGCCATATACTGATAAAGATAAGTGGCCTAACTACATGCTGCACACAATTTTGCTTTTATTTGTGTAGCAACTACCCAACTAGCTAGGCACACTTTTTCTGTCAGCTCTTGCCTCCATGCATCTTTTAACTACCCACCTTTCATTGCACCATCTTTGGTGCACCCTGACTTTGTATGCCAAGAAAGCACCTAAGGTAATGATAGCGAATCTTTCAAGAATGCAGGCTGAACAAACAGTTGTGCTACACTCCTGTTGGAAATGACAAGGAAATAATTTCCATGGATGACATTTTAGTAGCTGTTTAATCAATAATCACACTGAGTGAAACCTTTGTCAGAACAGGGTGATCTTTTAAGGGTCTAACATAGATCTGGTGAAGTAAAAACATTCAACTGTTAAATAACTTTTACTGAAGTCATCATGTAAAGAACTAGAACTGCGTCGATGTAGAGGCATTAGACTGAAATTAGGTAAAATTCTGAATTCTACTCTAATTGTGGTCTTTTGGCAAGTGATTTCAGTCGAGGTAACTCAGCAAATGTATTTGTATCATTGTCTTCAGAGTCCCACTTGCTTACCTATTTTCACATAGATTTACTAAAAAATCATGTTTGGCAGTTGCTAAAGCCACAGATGGATGCAGAAGGTATAACACATTAAATTCATCACAAAATGGGCACCCTAGTAATTAAAGAGAGTAGCATATTATCCAAATTAAAAAACTACCTATCAAGAGATTCTCTCTCCTTAGGATCAAGACCCACCATAAGAAAAGACATAAGAAAAGTCTTACTGATTCAGCATCAGGGTCTCTCTAGCCAGAATTCCATACTGAACTCATGTAAACTCCTCAGAGAGAATAAGAACAAGGAAAGGACATATGAAACTTCCTTCCCACTACTCTGCTCAACCTCCAATTATTTTATCCCAGGATTTTCTGACTCTGTGCTGTATATCTACTTCATCAAAGGTTGTTGCTTCCAAACTCTTAGTCTTGAATTCACACAATTTTTTTTGCATCTGCAGAACTCCTTAGCAAGAGTATTGGAGGAAATGAACAGTCATCAAGCATGAGATTAGAAAAACAGTAAAAATTAACAAAATGTCATCCATTATGATATCTACGCAAGACTTTGAATAGCTATCTCAAAATATGACCATTTCCAGAACTGTTCCATCAGAGATACCTTTTATGGTAATAGTGCTCCAGTCCTTCAGAAACCAAGCAGTCTAATAATTAAATTAAAAAATGAAGGTCGTATAGAACACCGATACCAGTCCAGGACACTGTGATATGTATTTCAGTAACAGTACAGGGAATAGGCTTAGAATTACAATGTGCTTTATTTGGTAAATTGGAGGTCTTTGAGAGTAACTGACCTTGCAACACCCCATCAATGACTAGGGCAGATTTGCATTAACTCACCTTTCTAAAATGTTCATCTAAACAGGACTTAATTCCAGGCATTTCAATGGTCTGTATTATAGCAGAGGTCATACTACACAATAATCCCTTCTACAGGCCTGTGACTTTTTCAGATGCAGCCTGTGCATATTTACCAAGAACACAGAGACCCTTTTTTAAAAAACAGAACAGGATGTTGTACTGTGGAACTAACCTGCCTTAAGAGATGTTGAAGATCCAGTGTTATTAAAGCTACAATAATTGAAACCAGCTTCTTTTTAGACAAATTCTGGATAAAATAAATGAGTGTAAGCAAAGAGGAAAGTGCACCTCTCTGTGTCTGTAAGTCTACGCCTGTGAGAGTTTCCTTTCACAGTAGTTAAGATATCAACATTTGTTTCCTGGAATGTTTGTATTCGCTTCTATAACTTCAGGAAAAGCTAGCAACAAGCTTGTCCATGATATTCCATAGCCATGTATAAGGTCATGAAACTTTCAGAACTTTGCAGAGAGAATCATGTAGCATGTTCAGCAGTGTATATCCTTCCTTCACCAAGGCAAACTGAATGATCATGTAAGTTGCAGGACTGGGTGTGGGCAGTGGTGATAAGCAACCTTCACTTCCCTCCAGACACAGGAGCTTCCAGCATATTTTAGTTAAATAGAGACCTAAACCCTAACTCTTGAGGTGAATGCCATGAGCACATAATAAATGGAAATCTGTACTGGAAAGAGCATTCACACTTTGCAAACTGATTTATCACTGCCATGCAACAAAATCAGTGCCCAGGCACAGATCATGCTTTGTGTCACAACCCACCTCATGTAACCTTTGATCCAGCTCTGCATACAGTGTGCAAAGCAGTGCATCCTGCCTGTATGCAAAGCAGTTTAAATTCCAGGTCTCCTATGCTAACCCATTTGCTCTTATTTTACAGATTTCTGTCTGGAAAGTACCCCACTTTTACAATGGCAATGTTCTCACATTGCAAAAGCAAATGAGCTATACGGTGGTTTTACTTCTGTGTTCACATTCTTAGCTTAGTGCTGGCTTGTCCTAAGATATGCTTAAACCTGTGTCTGAACAGGGATTTGCAGCTACACAGCCTAGGTGTCAGGCAAGTTTGGGAAGGCTGGAAGCAGTGAAAGACAAGGGAGTTCAATAAATGGAGTATGGAAAAATGTAGCTAAGGATTCACAAGCAAAGCCGTATGTCCTGTGAAACAGCACATCTTACACACAATTCAGGTAAAGTTTGACACAATCTTTTGCAGTCCTTATGGGAAAAAAGAAAAAATCCTTACAGCCAAGGCCCGGAACATTTTCTCTGTGAGATACAGCTGTCTTGTTCCAAAAGCTCACACAGCTGCCCTTGTGTAATCTGCAGGAATAATCCTGCGGAAATGCTCCACGTTCCACACCAGTAACTACACAGCTCCTTTCAATCCCTCCACTGGCTTTGAGTTTTGTTTAACTGAAGCAGTGCCTCCCAAAATTATTAGAGCAGCACAGGAAACACACATCTAAGTTGTGGTACCCTGAAACCAAATGCAGAGGGAAGTAAGGAGGGAAACTGTGTGTTCTTGTGTGTGTGCATGGAGGGGGTAACAGAGCTCATTATTAAAAAAAAAAAAAAAGGAAAATATTTAAAAATTAAAAATGTAACACCCTAAGTGTAATGTCACCTGTCTACTTGAGTTGTCCACTTGTCTCAGGGCCACAGCTTCAAGTGAGCAACTGTTTTCTCATTATGAAAGGAGACCACACTAAGAAAATAAATTCTCTGCAGAAGCAGCATGAATTGAAGCTTGCTTTCCACCAGTGTGTTTGATAGACCAAACACCCAGCCACGTTGCAAAGGCTTTCTTTTAGTGAGGGAAGATGTATGTGTTTGTATGTATGAAGGATAACGCATGAAGACTCGTTTTCTGACTTCATTGATTTTCTACCTAAATATAAATATTTTATGCTACCAGATGGACTCTACCAGTTGACCATAATCTGAATGCAGTTTGGAGCTCACTTTGCTCTCTTGGGTGCATTTGCTCTTGAATTTCTTTAAATAAGTAGAAAATCAGACTACTTCAGAACAAGCTAAAGCCTTATACATATTTATATTACAGATGAAAGATCTGTTTTTAGTGATCCCAAGGTTTCCAATCCCAACATCTAAAGATTATGATGGAATAAATGTGTCATCATCACTAAATTAATTTAATATTTTTCCCTAAACAATTAATTGTATTTTCAGGAAATCATAATGAGCAGTTCCCATCTTGAAAAGTTCAGATAACAAGGACCAAGGCACGTGCAGGGGGGACAGAGAAGCCTCAGGCCCAAATACTCTGTGAGAGTATTGTATGCTTTGGGAGATGCCTCATAAAAAATTGAGCGTGAAGTATGAAACTTGATCAGGAAATAATCATGGCTAGAAGGAACATGCATGAGGAAGATACATGTAAAGATTAAAGAGGTAGGCGGTGGCTGAAGTGTAGGGATCTTTGCTATGGGGGACATAGACTATCCTAGTGTAAAGAGAGATGACTTTTCATGTTGAACTAGGACCTACCTGCACTTGACAGAAGAGTCGTTTTAAAAATTGTTTCATTTTAAGGATTGTTTCATCCTAAAAGAACATACAACCATGAAGAGAAACACTTGGAGGAAGCGACAAAGCAGCTAGTAAGAACAGAAAGATCTAAGAATGAGAGGTGATGAAAAAAGTAGTAGATAAGAGTCATTATTCTTCTAGCTCCCTGGACATCTGAAGTTGGAAAATTCATAATTTGAAAAGCATTTTATTCATTGAAGGCTATCATAATTTCAAAACTGCTAAATATGGCATTAAGTACACTGTATTGGTGGATGAGCACGAAAAATTGCAGTTTAGTGAGAGACTTATTGAACTCCAACATTAATTACTCAACTGGTATAACTAGGTTCTATAACTTACTAAGATGATACATATATTAAGGCTGTCCATGCAAGAATAATAGGAGAGAAGTATCACATCAAATAGGAGAGAAGTGGCATGTCTCATCACAGAATATGCTGAGTTGGAAGGGACACACAAGTATCATCGAGTCCAGCCCTTAGCCCTGCACAGGACCATCCCCAAGAGTCTCACGATGTGCCCAAGAGACAAATGTTCGGAGTTCAAGAGACATCCAAATGTTTCTTGAACTCAGTCAGCCTTGGGGCTCTGACCACTTCCCTGGGGAGCCTGTTCCAGTACCCAATCACCCTCTGAGTGAAGAAACTTTTTCTAGTATCCAACATAAACCTCTCCTGACACAACTTCAGGCCATTCCCTCTGGTCCTGTCACTCGTCACCACAGAGAAGAGATCAGTGCCTGCCCCTCCTCTGCCCCTGACAAGAAAGTTGTAGACTGCAGTGAGGTCTCCTCTCAGTCTCCTCTTCTCCAGGCTGAACAGATCAAGTGACCTCAAGTTTTGGCACACCATGTCATCATTCATCACTGGCAAGCCTGGTTTCATCAGTTGTCTCTTCCAAGATCATTTAAAGCTCTATTGATGTGCCCCACTAGCTCCTGTGCTAATACTCTTTTCCCCTGTGAGACACATGTATTCTGTCATGTGTCAGTAGGCCAGCTGCTGAGTAGATCATCCCATGGTCAAAAAACCCAATGTATTACATTTGCTGACAATGTCAAACTGGAAGGATCTGGTGTCCCTTTCCATGGCAAGGGGACTGGAACCAGATGATCTTTAAGGTCTCTTCCAACCCAAACCACTCTACAATTCTATGATTTTATGCTAAGATCTGGAAATTGCCAGTGTCTTTTTCTTGCCTCTTATAATATTGTGCTAACTTGTGGACTCAGTGTGTGAGGGGATTTTGTGTTGAAAATTATTTAATATGTCTATTTCATTGAAGGGAAAAGACATTGGTTTGGTTTTGGTTTTGTGGGAGAATAAGATTTTAATTGTACTAGCAAAAAGGCAATATCTTAGTTATTGAATAAGCAAGAACAATTATTGAAAATATTGATACATAATAAGAAACATTTTCATATCAAGGAGAAATAAACTATCATCTTATTTTTCAGAATCATTCTGTAATTATTTTTTCCAGGCCCTATATTTTATTAAAATATATAGGACTGACAGACGCAAAGAGAGCTAACAATAGTCTGTGTTCCTTTTTCTCCAAAGAGAATAAAAAAGTGGTGTGAACTCATTGGCTAAAATTAGGATGGTCAATTATAAAATGACACTTTATGAGAGTGCAGTTTCTGTTTCCTTTTGTTTAACTTGATTAAAAAAATGAGCCTTCTCTGAGTCACAGTTAAGGGTAATTTCTTTCAAATCACTGAGATTACAGACAACACATTTCATTGATTCCTTCTATTCATTAGGTTTAGGCCTGATGAACAAAGAGGAAACTTTAACTTGCCTGCATAGATTTTACAGGGATTCTTGGTTCTTCTCTTTCCCTTAGCTGAACACAAAAAGTCTTTTGTCAGTTTTGGGGGTTTTTTTCACGTAGTACCACAAGTGAAACTTCTGAGTAAGGGCAACTGGGTGCAACTATGCCTTGCTGTGACAGTTCTGAAGTCCTGGCTGCTGGATGCATATCTTTACAATGTCCCAGCTGCACAGAGTGACAAAAATCCTGTGTTTAATTCCCTGAATTCCTCTCGAAGGACATCCTAGCATGAGCACAGACAGAACCAGGGGTACCCAAGCTGCAGTGTAGACCTAGGCACAGTGCCCATGTAAGTGCCCCCTCTCTAACACTGTCTGAGCCCCAGCCCCACTGAACCACGGCCACGTAGCTCCAGACAAGAAGGTGATGTGCATCCTCACCACCGGGAAACACCACCTAGGAACACCCACCAACATAAACATGACCAAAATATCCATGACCTTATGAGGAAGTTCCTGTGGGCACAATCTTTTCTCTGTGAGTTTGCGCTTCACAAAGGCCCTGGGATCAGGTTTGAAAACTTTGTGTTGCTCAGTGTGGTGTCCACACATTCAGGACTTGCCAGGAATGGAATGCTCTCTGCAAACATCTCTCGAGCCTTCACAGAGTGACTTTCTGAACTTTTTTCTCTATTTCCTTTTATTTCGCTTTGAAGTGCGATTTGCATCACAGGCAGCAGTGGGAAGCTGAGAATTCACAGATCCCACAGATTTAATGTTAGTTTGCTTAGGAAAAGGATGGAGCAAAAATTGCCTAAAAACTAAATAAGCACTTTCAGATTAATAAATATTAATAGCAAAGCCTTGTGCTTATAGAGCAGCTTCCATCTGGAGGTCTTGTCTGGCTTCATAAATATTAACAACCCAGTTCTATCAAAATCTATCAAAATATTTCCACTGAGAGTCTATAAAAAAGGGTCTTAGTGTTAGCGGTTTTTTGTGATTATCATTTTTGCCTTTTCTTCTGAGTCTGTAATCCTGTTCCTCAATGGATTTTGTCAGGCATTGGAGCATGTGCTCTGAACAGGCCTCCATCAGAACATTTCTCCTTGATTTGGGAACTTAACTATCCCTGAAGTGATACATTTTTCAAGAGGTGATGTTTTCCTATGTGTTTGTTTTTCCCTTTCTCTACAAGCATGAGGTAAAGGTGGTAAAAAAGTGTAATCATCAAGAACAAGCGTATCTCCCACAGATGGAAGTGCAGGTTACTCCTGAAAACAGGATTCAAAAACCTTCATTTATTTCTTGAAGTCCCTAACTCTTAACTATTTCTCTGCTGCCAGTTGTCCCCTGTGCTACAGAAAGATCCTGATCAGAAGCAGCATTAACATGAACAAGGATCAGGTCTTCATTAAATGATTTCCCAAAATGATAAGATACAAGGTGGTGTATTACCTTGAAAAGAATCATATTTGTCAAAACTGGGGTTTGGTTTTTCAGGGTTTTTTGCCTTGACTTTGCCTGCTGGCAGCACTTCTGGGAAAAGTCAAAGCCCTGCACTGCAAGCTGCCTAGATGTACAACTCTGGGAGAGTCACAAGATCCTCTGTGGTTCCAGGACATCACTAGAGGCAGAACTTCTGCTTCCCATGGCACAAGGTGACAGCTGAGTTGTGAAATCAGCAGGAGCTCAGAGTTGCCACCTCACATAGAAGCCAAATTTGGTCAGTCAAATAACATTAGTTTTCCTATTAGGGTACATTTTACTTATTCTTGTACTTTAATTTCTTGGTTTACTCTGTCTTGCCTTTTTTCTTGTTTCCTCAAATAATAATTCATTGAATAATTTCTCTCAGGGTATCCACAGTGTCAAAAGCAAGACTAACATAGTTCTGTGGAGAGGGAATTTTCTGCAGTCTGCTTTACTCTCAATGAAAGGTTTGCTTTGTTCGATTTCATGGACACAACCACTGCTCTTGACTGTGACACTGCTGGACACTTTTCTGGTTTTGCAGTTTCTAATGGAAAGTATTTGGTTTTAAATATTTTTTTAAGACAGGTTTTTTGATACTAATTTTAAACAATTCTGTCCTTTCATGCTTGATTTATTTTATAGAAAAACAAATATTTGAGACTGGATGTTAGCAGGGAAGACTGTAAGACTGTTTTCCCATCTCCCACTTCCCCCATCTCTAAATGAACAAACACATGGTCAAGTAATGAGTTCACAGGAAGACTTGACAGTTACTTTGAAACAGAGGGCAATAACAAGCGAAGTTATTGGTTAAAAAGGTTATACAAATCATGCCTTGTGCAGTGAGACAGGCATCTAAGAGTCAACCTTGATTCAAACAAACACCTGCAAAAAAAAATGTAGTGAAGTAGTCTGTTTCATCATGCTTTCAAAACAGAAAAACTCCAATAATTAAATAAAAATCTTTTTTGAAAAATCAATTCTGCACTACAAAAGCCAAAATGCTAGTATTGTCTGCAAGGTATCCAAGTATGCAATGCGGATCAGAAGCCAATATCATTGCTAGCAGGGAGAGAGTATGAGAATCATTTCAGTTGCCTTGTACTCAGTGCTTTTTGTTTTGGTCTTATCCTGAATAAAGTTTCACAAGTGAGCTGTTGAAGTAAATTGCCTTCAAATTACACAAAAAATGAACGGTAAACAACAGGATCTCCAGAGTTTAAAGGAGAAATATTAGGTTCAGGTCTTTCTTCCTTGTATCTGAAAGCCCTGAATATCTTGTATTAAAACACACATACAATATAAATGCTGCAGCATCTTTGTTTGCTTAGAGAATTTGCAGATTTGCAGATTGACTCAGTAAAAGTCAATCCATTCTCAGCTAATATTCCAGCTGAGCGCAGGTGGTGAAGTTATGTGATAACTTTATATAGTGTCTTCCATGGCTGGGGCTTACCTTCAAAATCTAAGCATTTTACTATCAGTCATCTATCAGAAGTGATTCTTACACTTTATGAAGTGGTAGCTAAAACCAAGCCACCCATGGCTCCTAGAACAGTGACCTAAAGCACGGAATGTGCAAAGAGGGGTTAAAGAACCCGTGCTTTTTTAGTCAAGCCAAAAATGAGGCTAAGATGCTTGCTGGCAGTGGCCACTGTCTGCTCTTATGATACCTGTGCTGTGTCTTTTGAACAAGGGGAACAGCAGCAAAAATGTACTGGGATCAGGGGCCAATTGTTCATGTAAGTGTCAGAGATCCAGAGTCACAGACAACACAACTCAGCCAACTTGACCGCTTTGTTCCTTCTACTGACTGAAGCTGCCAACACTAATTCACCCCACAGAGCAGTCAGAGCAAGGAGTTCACTGCACATAGACTGGCCATCAGCTGCCAGACACTAGCAGAGCTTGATTTCTACCTGTCCTAACTCATTTCCTAGATGTGAAAGAGCTTGCACTTCACTGACTCCTCAGTGGGCAAGCCATTCCTGCCTTACAATCCTGCCTAGAAATATAAAAAGCTTTAAAATAACACACTTTTTTTTTAACCGCTCACAATGTGACCTCTGATAGTGATAATGTAAAAGGAGAGGCAGCCTTACATGAAAGTAAACAGCCTGAACCTTTTGAAAAGAGAATTCAGTATTGAAATTTCACTGTCAAGTTTCATACCACAAAAAAAACAGTGTATGTACCTCCCTCATCCTTCCTAGGTGTCCTAGTGATTTGATAGGGATTCCTCCTCAAAGATCACTTTTGTCCTTTTTTCTTTCTTCTTTATTTCATAAGAAAGGAAAGAAAACACAAATCAGCTGAATGGCATTCATAATCCAGGACCTCTCCTTTAGTCCCCCACTGGGACATTTATACTCACATTCCTCCCTGGACTTCTCTTTCCTATATCTCTGAAGGTTCATTTTAGCCACAACCACCATATTCTGTACCAAAGTGTGAATTTCCAGTCCTTTTGCTGAAGCGTCACTAGTATCAGCCACTGGCATAAGGGTATCCTTTCCTCCCAGTTCAGGGCTACTAAGAGCAGAGTCCTGTGACCTTGAATATTGCGACAGAAAATCTTCCCATGCAAGGGAAGAAGCAAAAGAAAGGGTGCCAGTACCAGGCCTTTGCTGGAATTTATTTTCCTTCCTGTATCACAACTCCTTGAGACTAGGGCTTGTGGTGTTCCATGTTCTGCATCCTCTTCCTCTGCTGTGTTTATGCAGGGTTGGCTCAGCTCTATGGACATAAAAACTAAAACCTCCCCTCAAAATACTTTGTGGTGAGTCACCCACCTGCCTAGTGCTTAGATGTGCACCACAGGCTACCTGACGCTCTCTCACGTAATACATAGATAGGTTTATCTTTCTGTTTCTGACCTTTTGGCTGTGAAGGATATGTTATGCTACTATACAGTGTCAGAGAGCATGCTTCTCCCAGCGCACTTCTGACTCATGAGATGACAGTCTTTTCAACACAAACTGAGGGCTTAAGCAATCTCTTTTCCCTGATTGGCGACCAGAACTTTTGTTCTTAGTGCTGCTTACAGATATTGTCGTATCTTGAATCCATAATGCAGACTCTTTGAGCTTCATCTGAGTGTGCTGGAGATGAATAGATGTTTATCTGAGCCTTCCTTTCAGGATGCCTTAGCTTGGAGATAGGGGAAGGATGCTAGACCTTTTGTTTGTTCTCTACTCTGAAGAAAACCCAGGCTCTGGGAGGCGTTGAGTGACTTTAAACAAGAAATAAGGAGACTTGTGGGGTTGCAAGGATTTCTTTCTTTTTTTCTTGAAAATAAGAAATGAGGAACAGAAAGAAGTGGAACAGGGTGAGAAGAAAAAGAGTAAACAGGTATGATGGGCAATGAAAAGTGGTAACAAAAGAAGGCCAAATCTAGGAATAGAGAAAAAGAAAAAGAAATCATTTTCCAGAGAGAAAACACAGTTCTAAATTCTGCAAACCATTATGTCTTTCTGAGAGGAAGTATTTAAACAGCAAACAAAAACAAAGATACTATGATACCTCCCTAAGAATGCCTTCCAGCAAATGACTTTACAGGACTGCATCAGTAGAGGGCTGCTATCCTTCATGAGCAGGGTTTTGATTGTGCAGGAAGCCCAGCACATGCCTAGGAAGGTGGGATGACTGCCCATCTTCTCAGCCTAGGGTTTTGGCTCTGATGCAGGCTGGGTTCCCAGGGCTGCACATGGAAGAAACTGGGATGACAAAATGGTAAGGAGGTTTTTGTCTGTCTGTCTAGCTGGTTATCCAGGTATTGCTGTATCCCTCCTCTTGCTCTTCCTGGAAATCAGGAGCCAAGCAGTGGCTGCCAAACTCTCCTTCTTGCCTCAGTAACTGCAAAGCTCCTCTCAGTGGAATATAAGAGTGCAAGAAGCCAGTATAAGTGTTAGGGATCCCAGGACATCATCCTGACCCCTTCCTTTCCTTTCCCATGGAAATGATTCCAGCTGCTGTTATTGTGTTTTAGTTTCAGGGTCTCTCTATTTGGGTCTCACCATGATACAAATTAGGTCTTCCCATTCAAGTACAAAGAAAAGAGAATGGGAAAATAGTAATACTACTAATAATAGCAATAATAATAATTTGGAATATGTTATATAGTGCAGAATGATTCAGAGATAACACAGCAGGAGATGAAAAAAAGGGCAGGAAAATATTCTGGTGTGCTTTTGAATACCAAGGCCTAAGATAATCAGAGTTTTTCCCTGGGACTTTTGTTATCTTTCTACTTCAGTTGCACTATGTTTTCTTCCCAATGCAAATAAAAACCCCAGAGCTCCTGCTGACATCGAGAGATTCTTCAAAATAAATGCTAATATGATCTTTCTCACCTCCCAGAGACAGGCTTTAGTTTTGAACAGTTCGTGAGTGTTCGCAGCTTCACCCTTCCCAAACCCCAGCAGAAACTAATGCAAGCTACAGCCTGGAACAAGAAACACCGACTTCTAAACTAAGATTTTAAAATACACTCTAAAAGTACTTAAAAATAAACATGGGATTTGTGTTATTCTTATTATTATGACTTGAAACATAGCTGAAGGATCTAATCTAATATGCTACCCTGCCTTGCAACAGTGAAGTCCATCAAACCAAATTAATTAATCATGTGGAATTAATTAATTCCTTTCAATACTACCCGTTTTGAGAATAATTGTTCAGGGTTGTTTTTAAACCTGAAAACAGGCAGCTGGGAGCAATTATTTCTTTTTTAAAAAAAGGCAAATGAAAAAATGCAAATGAAAAAACCTACATGCTGAAAAGAGTGGGTTTTTCTGTCTTGATCGAAGAGAACTTAGGTTTTCTCTTCATGTTGTAATATTTCCTGTTATGATCTTTTTTCTCTCTACCATTCTAGATATTGGGATAGAATATAAAGATTATTTCAATTCCAAATTAATCCAAGGCAATAAAATGTTTAGGTATGGAATTAAGGCTGGAAGTAGTGAACTAAGGCAGCCTTTTCTTCTCCATTAACACTGACTAGTGTAATATGGGCCATCATCAAGTGACTTCTTAGGTCTTTAGACTGGGAGTACATTTTGGTTCTGTTACTTCTTGGCTTGGCTCTGCAATCACAAAAAACAGCAAGTTTATATGTATTTATATATTTGTGATCATTTCTGCACTCAGCCATATTTTCTTTAGGACGGAGGCTTAAGCCATCATTTATTTTTCTCCCAGCTTTTTATTGAAGGTCATGTTTACTAGAGTAATGATCATTTGCTCAGCCTGCCCTGAACTCTTTTCAATTGCTTCACGTCTCTTCTACAGTGTAGTGTAGAAAGCTATACATTGCAGTTCATCCAAAGCCTTGTCAGTGCTCAGATAACTTTCTGTGTTTTACAGGTGATACTTGTGCTTAAATACTTGCTTTTCCCATGATGCCCTGAATACAACATGATTTGTTTAACTGTAATAACTCTTCATCTGTCTGAAGAATTGTTACTTATTCCTCACCTTCTGTTTGTGCTCTTGGTTTGTCCTTTCTCTCTTTGGCATCTCATACTTTCTATTTTTATGTCATGTCATTCCAAGTTTTTCCCAACCATCTTGTCAACATACCAAAATTAGTTTGAATTCTTATGTTCTTTTCCAATACCTCTGCAAGTACCTTTACAGTTTTAATAAACATAAATTCTATTGCATTAGGAAAGTTATTAATGAAAAAGTGAAACTATTTTGGCCATAGGCCTGTAAAATTACATGCAAAATAATATTCTGTTTGAAGATGGGATCGCTTAATTGCTACTTTTTCTCTCAGTTGATATCCACTGGATAACAGTTTCCCCATATCAGCCACTCTCTGTCCCTTCACTTTCTTTTGCTCTCTCACAAAGCCCTTCATGTATCTCTTTCTCACTCTCATGTTTTTTTCCTAACTAAAGACAGAAGACAGGAATAGGAAAATGCCCTGTGAGGTTTGACTGGTCAATGTTTCTCATTGCTTGCCTGCAAGTCTGTTGGACCCAGTTTCTCCTGCTTCTTCACTCTGTTGCTAGGCTTATACAAAGTGCACAAAGCATCACCTCATTTTTCTGGGGCCTGGTAAAATACATCTTCCTATTAAAAAACATAAACAGTTTCCTAGTATTGTCCCACCAATGATGAGTCCAGTCATTTCCTTCTTCCTGGATGTACAAAAATATTTGTCCATGCCATGCCAGATTCCCTTTGTCTCTTTATTCACAGATTATGGGGACAGGCTACTTCAAGGGGGAAACAAACCAAAAATCTAGAACAGAGATATTAGTAGAACTGAGCAGAATAACGAAATGAAGTCTGGGCTATTCAAAGGCACTTAATACGGTAAAATCCTTTTTTTATTTATTGTTATGTGCCATTCACTGTGGGTTTATTGTGCCTGATATATTTGTATATATATACTTGCAAATGCTAGCTAACATTTTCAGACCACATACTCAAGCACCTAATGTAGATTTCGTCTACGTTATTATATCTACTGCCAAAGAACAACAAACAATATCAACACAAATGGTGAGAGTCACAACACGATGACATGCACGTCATCTAACCTGTAAAGTCTTCAGGGTTAGCACCCGTATCGAAGGTAGGTAGTCTGGACCCCTTTTTTAGAGAGTGGACAGAAATAGGAATTTCTCAGTTGCTATTTGTCACAGCCTAAATTACATGTTTTAAAAGAACTGGATGAATCATGGCTTGGCAACAACTAATGCTTTCCCTTAGTCATAAAATGAATCAGCATGATCTGTATATGAATCAACATTGCACATATTCCAAACTGGAAAAAAAAAAAAGAATCTCAGCAGAAAGCTTGGAGCTAACACATCTAGGACAATCCAAAAACAAAAATAAAAGTTGTGTACAGGTTAGTGTCATAGAACCATAGAACTTTTTAGGTTGGAAAAGACCTTTAAGATCATCAAGTCCAGCCATGAACCTGACACTGCAAAGTCCACCACTCAATCATGTCTCTAAATGCCTCATTCACGTTTTTTTAGCACCTCCAGAGGTACAGGGCCTCCATCACTTCCCTGGGCAGTCTGTTACAATGTTTGACAACTCTTTTTTTGAAGATATTTTTCCTATTATCCAATTTAAACCTCCCCTGGTACAACCTGGAGCCATTTCCTCTTTTTCTATGGATTGTTACTTGGGAGAAGAGACTGAATCCCCCTGACTACAACATCCTTCCAGGTAATTGTAGAAAGATAAGGTCTCCCCTGAGCCTGCTTTTCTCCAGGCTTAACACCCCCAGCTCCCTCAGCCACTCCTTATAAGACTTGTGCTCCAGACTCTTCTTCAGCTTCATTGCCCTCCTCTGGACAAGCTCCAGCACCTCAGTGTCCTTCTTGTAGTGCAGGTCCAAAGCTGAACACAGTGTCCAAGTCACATCTTGTCCTACTTTTCTCTGCTGATCTGATGGGAATAAACACAGCCCTTGGAAGTGTCACCATTCCCCGGAGGCTGTATTAATTCTCAATCCCCTTGCCTTTGTGGTAAATGGCAGCAGAGAGGTGAGACCCAACTGGATAATGTCGGATAACTCTGACTTTCAAAACTGGGTCACAGAGGACAAAACATTAATTACAAGTTCCTATGACTCACTTTTGCGTAAAAAGCAGCTTTCTGAATTGCTAACTTAAGCTGGAGCAATGTTTTACAAGGAAAGTCTTTGAAGGCATAATACAACATCCTTGAATATTCAGGGGAGTGAATGTGGCTTACAAGGATTTCAGTAGGTTTTAATACATCACTATGCATAGGAAGGTGGTGAATGAGATCAGCAAAAGCAGGAAAGAGGACCAGGGATTTAGTATGTAGAAGTACAAATACGTAACATTTAAGCATTGCAAGCACACAGAAATTATTGCTGGTAAACACAGCAAAAGAATCTAGGAAAAACGAGCTTTTCTTGGGCTGGAATCTGGATTGGTGCAGTTAATGAAAGCTCTTTGGGAAAAAATGAGATTTGGTCAGGATATGAAGGGTCAGACCATGAGTTCGGAGACACCAAACCTTAAATGTACTAGTTGAAATAATTAAAGTATCAGATAATTGGAAATTGTACTTGCTAGCTGGGGAATATCAAACTAATTAAGAGACATATTTCCAAGATTTGCAGCAAGTATAGGGTAACGCATCAGAAGAAAGCAAAAAACCAAGCCCTCAATTAAGAAAAACCCCTCAGTTTCTTTTAAAGGAACTGGTGGAGCTCTGAACAAGCAACACAATAGCTACATCAATATATGCTACTCAATATTTTTGTGCTATGTATATACAGAAGCATTAACAGCGACAAACACAGAGCCAGGCTTCAATAACTAGCAGATCGTTATAGATGAGTGGATAGAGGACGAACTACCTTACCATCTGAAATGGGGAGAGGCCACAAAAAAACTCTGGAGAATACATATGTTGAATTTAGAATGAAAGCTGCTAGGTGATTTCTCTCTCATTTCAGATACCCTAAGGGAAAGGGCAGCTTTTTAGAGTGACTGAACAGGTTTGTCTCTGGGAATCCACTTAAATATTGGTCCTGCCTTTCATGGATCTTCTCCAAAAAAAGAATAGGAAACAGAGATCCGTTGTTTTTAAAATTTGTCTACTTCAACGGGAAAAAACAGAGAGATGGTCTCTCATTTCCAAGGACAATCTGAAAGCAGGCAGCAAGGACTCAGCTTGCTTCACCAAGTGAACAACACATTAGACAGTCCAGAAGAGCCATAAAAGAAAACTTCAGCATTACTTTTGGGACATTTTGTTTTGGAACATTTCCTTTTTGTATCTTTCTGACCAGACATTTATCATTGTTCCATATGAAGTGGCTGTATATTTTATAATGTAAAAGGCACTAAGCAGCGTCTTCAGCTTCTGTAAACTTCAATGGCTAGTAGAATGATTCAAAGCTGCCACAGTGAAAACATATGACTACAGACATGACTGCTTTGCAGGCAGTCACATGAGGTATGAGTAGGCAGATTATATGTCAGCACTTAGAGGGGTTGAACTGTATGAAACATTCTAAGAGAGGATGGCTTCTCTTCTGGCCTCTAGGTTATGACACTGCAAGAGAGAACAAGTGTCCCAGAACTGGAACTTGGTCCCACTGTGAATGTGATGTGTTGTACCTACACATGCAGAAAAGTGAGAGAAATAGTTTGGTGGCTGAAGTCCATATGCAAGTATTCTTTTGTATGCATGAAGTGGCCAATTGCACTTACTTTATTTGTATCCCAATTGACTAGTGTATCAGCAAACCTCACAGGTAGATTGGTGAATTTTTGCCATAATCTTCCCCTCAAAATTCTCAGTGATTTGAGGCCTTGTTATTTATTTCTTCTGCCTTCAGATATTTCTGCACAGACAGGAATTAAAGGAATTTCTACCTGTTTGGTATAAAATTATCTAGGCACAAGAGTTTCAAAAACATGAAGAATATTCATCATAGGAAAAGGAGCAATAAAAGACATCTCAAAAGGCAAATTACGATTCCAGCTTTTTGCCAAGACAGTTTTTACTGGTACACTTAGATGAGAAATGGCATATCTATACATGAAAAACTATAGCAGGTTCCTCTACATGGAGAAATAATAAAATACCTGCCCAGACCTCAGCAAAGCAGCCTTTTTCTAGTAAAAGCATCCACCAGCACATCTGGAGAAAGAATACCAAGATTCATCACTGATATTGATGTTTTCAAAGCCTCCTTTCTGTCAAAAGGCTTTCAGTGACAGTTCATCGGCATCCGTCTCCATCTTTTTCTTCATGGTCTCCCAAGGATATATTCCCTTTCTGATGAACTGCACACGTATAACACAGACCTTTGAAGCCTGCTGGCAAATCATCCACTGCATTATGTTACAAGGAGTTTTCCAAGAGGGTGGCATTTCATTCTAGATTCTGAAGTCCCATGCTGGGGCATACAGAACCACTTTGATACAAGTTCCTTCCAGAAACTTCAGTAGAATTGCACATCAAATTATTCAAACTGAGTGAATTTAGTAGCAGGTGCCCTCAGCTCTGGAAACAGTTGCCTCATAAATAGCATTCAGACATTAGAAAACCTGAGGACACCAAAGGACTTCATATAGCATAAGAGAGAGAAACATTAATACATTGCTTAGAGGAATATGGTGCAAAAAAATAGTATATATTAAAAGCAAACATGAAAAAAAATAACAGTTGTTTTGAATAATTGTTACAGTGTTAGGCTTTGAGGTGCTGTAAAACCTCCTCAACCATTCTTGTTGCTATCATTTTCCTACATTGTCACTAATATCCAAGCTACTGTAGTGATTTAATTTTACCTTATTCCACTGCTTTTCCAGCCCTTCTAATGAGATAAACATTTCTGACAGTGTTGAATGTTGACATGACAACAATTTTCAAGACAGACCAGACACAGATTATGAACTGCACAAGTTATAAACAAGGAGGAGGGGAAAAAGAAGCACATTTTGCTTTCCTTGGAGTCAGACCAGAGAAGAAGGAGCACAGTTCTCACTGCTGAGAAGTATTTGAGGTAGTGGGGAGTTGGCTCATGTATGACTATCCATAAAGTTTGGCTCCAAGACAGAACTGGCTTTCTGACTACATTAAATAAGACGATGGGTGCCTTTGTGGTTCACATATTTGAACTGTGCTCAGAAGGATGACCAGTTTGAACCTTCTGGGTGACCTTATACAGGGGAAATAGAAAAGGCCTTCTTTGTGTGGGAAGGGTGTGTCATGAAAAGCTAGTTTATTTAGTAGTGCTATGTCCAGAAGCAATACAACTGTAGAAATACAGAGCTTTGCCAGAGCTGTTTTCCTTTCCAGAACTCCACGCAGTATTGGCACACCTACACTGCTTCCTGACATCCTGAAGGACAGATACAGACAGATCCTCTCATCCAGAGGTAGTTTGGTTTACTTTTTTACACTCTTACACTGAACAGAGTCATCTTCATATCTCTCTAGTTCTCCTTTGCCTGTTTCTAAAATCAGAATTTCTTTCCCACTCCCTTTTCTTACCCTTTTCATCTTCTTCTGCAATATTACACAATTTCCTATTGTTTACTAAAACACCATGTGCTAAAATACATAAACTACTATTATTTTTTATCTTGTTACCTTCTACTATACCATGTGATTATCTTCTACTCACTTTAATGCACCAAACCATCCCTGACCCCTTTGATTGCCATATGTTTTGTCATCATAACATTTGTTGGTAACACCACATCCTTTCAAGAGCATTTTGGGAAAGTAACAACAAACGGGTTATTTTTGGTAGAGCACATTTTGTCACACATGGAAAAAAGAAGTTATACTGCAAGGACAAATATTTTGTGATTTCCAGGGAACACCAGTCTGTTTGAAAGTTGCAACTGCAGGTGCAAGAGAAGTCATGGCATCATACTAATGTCCACAGCAGGATAGCAGAGAAAGCCAGTACTGAATGGCTCTGCAGTGAGAAACTTTGATGACTTGGGCTCATGCTGAGAAAATCAGTTGTACTGAAATAATGAAATAAAGTAGAAAACAATATATCCTCCTACTCAATTGCTCTCTCTGGGTATTTTTTAAGTATTCCAAACACCAGGTCAGAATCTTTTTTACTTGCAACTGAGCTCTATCATTTTACATCAGCAGAGAATTTGGCCCTCTCTTTTTCATGCAGGGATGGATGATATTGAATCTAACACCTGATATCACTCTTGGTTACATAGTGATAAATCTGAAGTTAGTCCACTCTTTTGAGCTCAAAGTACCGAGCACAAATCCAGCAGGTTTATCCCACTTTTACAGTGAGGTAGCAGAAAATAAGCTGTGCTTTTGTGCATTAAGACCATAAGTAACATACAGCTAAAGGACTAATCTTGACCATAAATTATTTGGATTGTACAAATATAAGAAACTAAAATCTCCATAGGCAAGGAGAGAAGAGTTAAGACACTGCCTGGAATTGCAATCTATTTTCTTTTCCCAGTAGAAGCTGTCCTGGACCTCATATGTCAGCTACTGTCTGATATATGTCTCCTGCCTCCCTATATGCTTCAAGTATATGGTTGCATGTCACTTTGCAGTCAGCCAGCATGTTGAAAATGTCACACTGATCGCTTGCTTGGTGACACCCCTCACCCTCTGTGCTCATGACTGAATGTTTAGGTCTCAAATCTACTTATATACACATAAAGGCAGAACTAAGGAGGTGGTTTACAGTGAAATTCTTGAGCAGTGATATAACTTTGAGCTCTGCAGTGAGCTAATACAGATGGTTTCATCTGCCTGTGGCCTGTAGGGACAGAAGAGACATCATGATTATGTTGTTGGGTACTTTGCCCTTTACAGGCCATAGATTTTCAGTGGTTGATTCACAGATTAATATCTTCAAGGCCACTCAGGCCACAGAATGATATTGAACTAATAACTTCTGTTTGACTCATAAATCTTTCAGCAAGGTGTCTGTAACATTTCAAGAACCAGAAAAATTCATCCTTTTTCTCAGTACTTCGTTCCAAATCCTGATTGCTAAAAAAATGTTCTTTTCTATCACTTGCATTGTTACAGAGTAATTGCACAATTGCTAACACTCATTAAAATTTACTCCACTGGATTCAAAACCTCTTTCAGTACCTGATTTTTGCTTCCCATTAAGATTCTTGCAAGCAATAATCTTATTACCTCTTGATCGTCTTTCTGATAAACTAATCAGATGTATTTTTGCAGCAAGTCCTTGGCTTTGTATGGATCATAAACAAAATATACTTAAAAATATCTATCTACCATGCTTTAAACACGGAAAAGAAAAAAGTCTTCCATGCCGCTGCTTCTTGTTCTCCCAACACTGACAAGACCACAGAAGTTTGCTCAAGCCATCACTTTCCAGAAGAGGTTAAGTCAGTCATAGGTTGTTCATTTTACAAAGAACTACAGATGATGAGACATTTTGTAGAAGTGAAAAGACACATTTAGTTTCAAGTAATCAAATGGCTTTCCAAGGGATTTCAGCCAGTATATATAAGGGAAGAAAAGTCCCTGTACAGCAAATGAAGGAAAATTAAAGGATATTAAAGGCAAGTTAGCATGCCTAAGAGATGTGTTCCACTTCTCTCCTGCAAAAGGTAACCTCTGTTTCTCCATGAGGTGATCAGACCCTCTCACACTCAATGTTTTCCCACATGGACGTCATAACCTGGAAACAGTGGGGCATAGGGTAAGTCCAAATGTGAATCCAAGAAAGTCCTGTACAGCATTCTGCCTTCCCAATGACTAGTGCACTATTCAAAACAGATGCCTGATAGTGAAAAAGCAGCAAAGAACCTAAATCATTTAGAGGCCAGAGTGCCCACAAAGAAATCTGAAATGCTCCTAGGGGCTTTTCACCATGGGAGCATGAAATCACTTATCCACAGTGAGCTCTAACTACAGCTCTAGGCCCCAGTGGAAGGCACAGAGCAGAGAGGTAAAAAACCTCAATGTCTAACTGTGGCAAAGACATCAGTTAAGAGTAAAGGAGACATGAAATGAATTCTCACTGTGCTTAAGCTAGGAGAGACTATGCTGATATAATTTTTAGTCTCACATGAGATTTTTACTTGATTTATGTCAAACTGATATGATTTCTAAATGGACAAAACTCCTTTTTATCTCAATATTGTAGGTGTTTTTCACTTTATAGATAATATTTGCAGTGCAAGATATTTTTAAATCTTTTTTTCCCAGTGATCAGAAAACTCAACATTTCCAACCTTTTCTGTCAGTACATTGTAGATGATGTTCTGTTCCTCTAAGGAACCCAGATAAGAATTCTCTCTGCCAGAAAAGAGCAGTTTAGCAATATCAGCTCACTAGCAGAATCCCAGAATCCCAAAATCATTAGGGTTGGAAGGGACCTCTGAAGATCTTCAGTCCAATTCCCCTTCTAGGGCAGGGTCACCTAGAGCAGGTTACATAGGAACTCATCCAGGTATGTTTTGAATGTCTCCAGATAGGGAGGCTCCACAACCTCCCTGGGCATCCCGTTCCAGTGCTCTGCCACCCTCAGCATAAAGTTCTTCCTCATGTTGAGGTGGAACTTCTTGTGTTTTAGTTTATGGTCGTTGTTCCTCATTCTGTGACTGGGCACCACCGAAGAAAGTCTGGCACCATCCTCTTGGCACCTGCCTTTGAAATATTTATATGCATTAATGAGATCTCCTCTCAGTCTTCTCTTTAGACTAAACAGGCCCACCGCCCTCAGCCTGTCCTCATAAGAGAGATGCTCCAGATCCCTCATCATCTTTGTTGCCCTCTGCTGGATCCTCTCCAGTAGCTCCTTGTCTTATACTGAGGAGCCCAGAACTGGACACAGTACTCCAGATGGGGCTTCACTAGGGTGGAGCAGAGGGGCAGGATTGCCTCCCTTGACCTGCTGGCCACACTCTTCCCCATGCACCCCAGGATACCACTGGTCCTCTTGGAGGCAAGGACACACTGCTGGCTCATGGTCAACTTGTCGTCCACCAGAACTCCCAGTTCCTTCTCTGCAGAGCTGCTCTCTAGTAGGTCAGACCCCTACACTGGTACTTGGGGTTATTCCTCCCCAGGTGCTCTATCCTACACTTTCCCTTGTTGAACCTCCTTAGTCTTCCATCAGCTATTAGGGTAAACACATTAAAAGAATTAATGGAACTCCCCACATGCCTTCCAAAACTTGAAAGGCAGTGGAAAGTTGACTATAAGAATAAATACTCTACTTGTGTGGCGTGTGTGTGTGTGTGTAATTAGTGTCAAGTTATTGCCCATGGGTATTCAATTTGTTATTGCATTGACTGCTAAGTCAATGCTAATTTTAGTGGACAATATAGAAATGTTAACTGGTATGATAACTGAGTTAGATTTCCTAAGTCAGGGCTGTTTTGCCTATGATGATAACAGATGAGTGACCCCTCCCTGCCCTCATCTCAACATATGAACCTTTCATTATGTTTCCGCCAGCTAAAGAGGGCAATGATGGAGCAGCTTTGGTGGCCACCTGGCACCCAGCCAGGGTCAACCCATCACAGCAGGACATTTCAGAGGACATCTGAGAATTATTTTTTAAATTAAAAAAATAAAACAGCAAAAGATTACAGCAGGTGAAAATTCAAATGACAGAATTAGAGAGTTAATTAACACAGAGTGTTTATTCATGCTACATAGTGCATGTAATCAGTTACACTTACTTAAATGAGGATTTGATTACCCACTATTCCAAAGCACACCAGTACTTTTACATGCTAAAGACAGAACTCTGTTTGTATTTGCTAAGTACAAGCTGGATGGCTTCTGTGAGTAACATGAAACAGTATCAGAATAGAAATAACAAATTTAAATATTTGTAGAAAAGCTGCAACATCCTTTATGTCTGGATCTCAGCAAAGAAGGGTATTGTTTTTCTTCTTAGAGGAGAGAGAAAATTATTGAATGTGATGTAGTTCATTGCACTTAATTTTAGCCACAGAATCAATCACCTTCTGGAAACCTTTATCTCCTCCTTTGACTCCAGAGGGTATGCAGAAGACTAGGATACATAATGTGACTAATATCTCAAATACCGAAGTCACATAAAATGACACTAACATCTTATCTTTGGCAAGTTTCTTCAATAGTCTGAGTCATTGTAGAGTCTAATTTGGAAATTTAATTTGGGTGATGTTGTAGAGGAAGAGTACATAAATGAATATTTATAGCAAGCCTTCAGTAATCAGAAGAATCTTTAAGCATGCTTTCAACTTATAAAAAGACCTAATCATCTGCCTAAAATTAAGATGTTTTGTGTTTTCTTAAATATAGCCATAAGGGCATTCTTCAATGCGTCCTTTACATGGATTTGAGCTCTCTGAAACAAATCAGCAGCATAGCACTGTGCTGCACAGAATTGCTTCAGCTCTTATTTCAGTGTTTGAGAAAAAATTACAAGATCCAGTGATCCTAGAGATTTCTGAACTGAGTTCTTTCCTAAAACTTCCTGGTATAAACCAATTCTATTCCCAAAATCCCTCTGTAGGATTCTTTCAGCCTGACTTCACAAGCCAAAATTCATATTTATCCACCTCATAGACAAAAGATATGTTTAGATTATTCAGATATTTTCCCTGTAGTTAAGTTTACTGACCTGAATTATAACATCCTGGGCAGCTCTTTGATTTAATAAGGAATAAAACTATTTCCAAAGAAAGCATTGTATATTTCACAGTGAAGTGTATATATATCTCAGTAGAGCTTGCTTGTAGCTTGTTTCAAGAAAGGAATAATCTCTGTACACTCTCAGCATCTCACTTTTTCCTTGCAGTTTAATGCCTACCACTTCTAATAGGAACACCGGGATAATAAAAAGTAGATCTGTGAGAGTGTTGCAGAACTGACAGTTGAAATTTTCAACCACATTTGTAGATTTCATTTAAATAAGGCTCAAGGAAGTCTGTGACATTGTATCCAGACACTTGGACTCTGCATTAAACCAAAATAAAACTCAATGTGAAATTCAGTCGGCAAAAGCATTCATTGTATGTCCCAGTGCCCAATTAGCTGTGAGTGTGTTTCGTAAGCTGTTGCAGTTGTGCTATTTGCCATTCCAGCATGTACAGTTCAAGATTTTTTTGCTTTGTTTTGGTTTTAGCAGCTGTTTGTTCTCCTGCTGAACATCAAAAATTTTGAAATAGTGCCAATCAGATACAGCTGAATTGACTTTACTGCAGTAAAAAAAAAAAAAAGATCAGCAAGCAATTTATTATTAGAATAGGCCATTTTAAATTTTTACTCTCATCGCAGCAGACAGCTATATCCATTTTTGTATAAAAAACTTACTTAGCACAAATAAAAGGAACAACAGATTAGCTGGCTCTAAGACTATATCCTATTTTCAGCTGGAATCATGGGGGAGTGGACCTCAAGAATATCTGTGTCCAGTGTGTTTAGTTTCACTTGGAGAACTCTTTCTCTCCCACACCCTGTACAAAACTAGTACAACAAACACAAACATCTTCAGACAAGTTGCTAAATGAAAGAAAAAATTATGCCAGTTTGAGATTGTTTTAAAATAAAACCAACTCCAATCACATGACTCATAAGAAAAATGAAGTTCAAGCCTTCTTTGGGCTAGTAATTTTGAGGAGTTATTTTGAAAGCAGTGATAGGAGCAGTGCTAAGTAACAAGGTCTTGGGGTCATCACACACATCCCCATGGTTCCCCACTTTCATTCAGTATAACTGTGACTTTACCACATGCCACCTTTGTGCTCAGATAGTGGGTTGAAACACTAAACTCTGCACTAAAGTGTCTCTGATTTGATAATTGTTCCAAGACTAAGCAAAACAAAGACTGTTACCACATCAGTACGATGAGGAAGACATTTAACACAGTTAATACAAAGTGGGCTCATAAAAATTTCCAGAACACCATTAATTTTGTAGGTTAAGTACCTTTATAAATAAGTAAATTTATTCTGAAGTTGTGATTGACCAGAGGTACAGAAGAGAAGAGAAGCATGAGCTTTTTGTACTTACAGAAGGAAGTAACCCTAAACTGATGCCTTTTTCTCTGGAGAGAATAGTACACACAAGCTAAAAATAAGAGCAAATAACTCAGTGTTGTTATATTTCAGGAAATATCATCTGCCAATCTGGCTGTGTGTTTGACTAAGTGTTGCTGCAAGGTGGGAAGCAGACTCAGGAATGGACTTAAAGCATACACACTTATCCAACATCTTTGCTGGATGCAACCCAGTTACTGCTTTGGTTGAAGCATTCACACTATGATTGGAAAGATCTCAGCTTTCAATGTGTCCCATCTGTGCCTGATGTATCCAGTCCAGAAAAGGGCAGAAAAGAGGTTGAGGCCCTGGGTACAGTACAGGAAAACTTAGGATCCAACATCCCAGATTACTCAGGCTGAGACAAGCCCATATTTCATGTTATACAAGGACAGTCCAGGTGATGGACTAACCACCTTTGAGAGAATTTTTACCTGCACTAACTAGCGATGGAAGCATAATTTAACAGATGGGTAACAAAACACAGTAGGCTCCACAGTCATCAAGACTCTTGACTTTCAATTTTTTGGCCATTTTGGAGTTATGTAGCAACATAGAAAAAGACAGCTCTTTGAAATTATGATACAGTAATACAGTCTCATCTGTATAAACAAGAATGATGGCTTTGTGTCCCACTGAAAGTCTAACTACACCACATCCTCCAGAAATTATGACTTCCAGTGTTTAATTCTGGTTTGTGTGAGCAAGTCTTCCCTTTTGTTTTAAATTTCAGCATGATTCACGTTATTTTATTTATCATTTAATTCATTTGTTATTAGAAATCCATGTACCAAAGAGTGGTCTCAGAATTCTTGAAGTCAAGCAAGGGCTGATAGCATGATTCACCCCCTCCACGTCTACCCAGACTATGTTACCAGTGTTCCATATATGCACTATCAAACAGCATGTCAGCGTCCTGCTGACTACTCTAGAATATGAGCAGATGTGCTTTTCAGCAGTGTCAGACATTAGATTGGAGAGGAGGTAGGAGTCAGTGACTCTAAGGCATTCTGTCTGATCTTTGGACATGACAACATTATGGATAGTCACAGAGACTCTGCAACACACTGTCCACTGAGTTCTTGACCTTATACACATTCCCTCTATGCTGTCATTAAATGAACCACAGTTCATGGAAAGCCAAGCACCAGGTTATAGGGAAAATGTAGATTATCCCTGTATTTCCAGTTCACAGAGAGATGGCATGTTTTGAGAAGGGTTTGCTTTGCAGTGACACTGGAGATTCCCCTGAGCACTTTCCAGACACAAACGGAAGAGAATTTGGCCCAAATAATCTAGCAGGTTAAATGGGGGCCTTAAGTACAAACAGGCACACATACAACTGCAAAGAGTTGTGCGGTAAGGCAAAGCAGAAGGTATGCTTTGTTCCAGGGATAGGCATATATTCCAAAGATTCAAGTGGAAGTCAGCGGGGTGGTAAAAATAAAGACATATGCCTGAGATATAAAGTAGGAAGGAGAATAGAGCTCTTATCTCCAGGGTAAATCCTTCTCTTTTGGCCTTATGTGAGGATCAAGAACTTGTTCAGTAACAATTGCTGTTATGACTGCAGACAGAAAATTCCTTCTCTGTTCCAAGGATTTCTCAATCTAGTTGCACTTAAAGTCACTGGCTGCATGGGCACCACATAAAACATGAGTTATGCTAGCATCATAGTCCCTCCTGGGTAATAAATCTACATTGATCCCTTTTGCATGGTCACAAAGGGTTTATTCTCCATGACATTACCCCAGACCTGAGATGGTTCACATAGGGGATGGGTATTCTATGGCCAGTATTCTTCGCCCTCTCAGCACAAAAATAAATGAGAAACAGAAACGAAACAAGAGGACTGAAGGCTGGAGGGAGACCTTACCAGACAAGGTAAACAAATAAATAGACTGTTATTCCTTCCTGATGAGAGGAATATAATCAGTAGAAAAGAGTATTTCATGGGATGTCCAGAGCCAAATACTTTCCTATAAATAATCCCTCCTTCAGGATTCAGCCTAGCTTCTGCTGCACCATAGTTATATCTCTGTTTGACCTGCATGAAGTCTTCAAAGTTTGGCATCCTACCCAGCCACACATAACTCAGCAGCCTGGCATGTTTAAGACAGCCTGAAGTGTGTAGCCAGCAAAGGAGGTGAGAAAGCCAATACCACCTCCCAGCCAGCTGGCCAGGTGACCATGGCACACAGCCTAGTGGGGCACCACTGGCTCATCCAAACCATGGCCATCAGTTTGGTCATGGGGCCCATCTTGAACTCACACAGAGACAAGAGACGCTTCAACCGCTGTTATATCCTCTCCACAAATGTTGGGTGATGTATCCAAACACCTTCTCTGAGGCTTGAATGCTGGTGTAGGGTGGGCAACAAAGGATATTACTGAGAGTTTTCCACTCAGCCTCTTTCAGTCTTGCCACTGTTTTTACATGCAGAGATCACAGATTTTGCATTAAGTTTTGTCATGAAAATCCATCAAAGACAGGGATTTATAGCCTGATGTCCTGTTGTTATAAGGCATAACTTCCTGAAGAGAGACTCTTTCGTTTGGTTTATTTATTTATTTTCCTTCGAGTGCAGCCTAAACCCTCCCTTCCTGTTGGGAACAACAGCTGCAGCACACAGCATCAGCTTTCCAAGCCTGAATGACTGTGAAATATCATTTATCTTGGACCAAGATAGTATCAAAGAGAAAACCATGTCGGCCTGACTATGCATTCATTACATAGCTGTGCTTAGGAGGAGTAGGCAGTATCAGAGGCAAAAGAGGTCCCATTTCTGAGCTAACACCCTTGGAACTGAAAGGACAGCCACATCTGAAAGTACTACTGAGACAAAAAGAGAATTTCAGTTTCCTTACTCAGAAGAGCACTTCGAGCTTTCAAAGGTTGAAGATGCAAAAGTATTCACTAGGGCAGGAAACCAATACTTCTGTAAGTTAATGGCAACATCATGGTCCCAAGAAGGTCAAGTAATTGGCCAATGAAAAGCACAGAGCTGACAAGCAAACTTCCTAGCATACCTGTGTTATCCCACAGATCTGGTGAATCCTGTATGAATGTCACAGTCCTTAGACAAAATTGTTTTCAGCTACCTTTCTGTTATCTTCTATATCTTCTATTTAACTGTTTCGGGGGGCCTTTTTTTTTTCCAGAAGCAGCTGCTGTTTAAAGGTTAGGAGAGAGTTCAGACAAGATGGAAATTAATGGTTAATCATGTATATTCCCCACCAGGATTCGATTCCCATCTTTTACTATGGGTTTCCTTGATGCCTTTAGTCCTCCAGGACCAGTTGGCTAAGAGCACTGGGGTGCTCTTTGTTCAGCACCCAGTCTCAGGTTACTCTGGAAGCATGCTGGACTGCATGGTGCTTCCCTTTTCAACAAGACATATTTCCCATTAATGATGAGTAGAAAAGGTCAGGGAGGCCTTGAAGGAAAACAACAGCCTTGGGAAATGGATCTCTGATTTCTGGGAATCCCAGACTATTTAATAAGCAAAGAAAGAAGTCCTAAGAAAAGTGAAGATATCAAGGTGTTAAAGGGAACTTTCCCATGCAGGCTTGGTTCTGCCAGAATCCTTCTATATAAACTTGGATATAACTCTTTCAGTGATTTTGGTGGTGGGAGGGTAGCTTTAATAAGAACACAAACAAATGCAGGAAGTGTTCCACAGATGCAAAAGGGTTAAGTAGTAGGAGCTAACCGGGTTCAGTTTAGGGCAACCCAATTGGATACATTCATGTCATTTTGAGTAGTTTGCCACAAAGGTCCCCGGAAGGGTCTAGACTACTGTCTCTAACATAATAAAGCCATCAACACCACCATCATTCAGTTTATCTGCAGCAGCTAAGGAATCTTCTCAACAGCAGTTCTGAAATTTCTCCGGTATCATAGAACCATACAATGGTTTGGGTTGATTGACCTTAAAGATCATCTAATTACAACCCCTCTGCCATGAGCAGGGACACCTTCTACTAGACCACGTTGCTCAAAGTCCACCCAACCTGTCCTTGATCAGGGTGGTGAAAAATTTAAATGTAAAAACTTTACATGATAGCAATTCTCATGCTTCAGAACAGAAAGCCCAAATTTTACCTGTGTGCATTGTGTTTCAATACAAAAGAAGCAATAATCAATAACATGCCTATCAGTATTTTCATAGAGAAGCTATCTGGTGTAAATGAATGTCATGCTGTAGAGTTGAAGCAAGAGGAGTGATGTCAGGAGCTTTTCCTATTATCTCTCTCTCTTTGTTTTGTGCCTTGCTTTGCTCTATCACTAAATGTTCCAGGGCTCTCTACCACAAACCCAGAGTGTGGAAATGCTGACCGAAGTAATTCACTGAATCCGTGAACACAAGCAAGCTGTTATTTGCTGTTGGCATGTAAATAAGTCACTGTTCTTTCCATGCTATAGCTGTTAGATAAACACTGTGGACCAAGTTTGCAGCACTGTTTTCTTGTAGGAGGTCACTGAGATGATTTCACAGAAATATCCTGTGACAGTTTTGCAAAACAGGATGGTCTCAGCCTGAATTTCATGACTCTTGTTTTTTTCCACTTCCATTCTGATGGTTACTGTGTTTTTGCTGTCACAGGCAGGCAGTTAATACATCCTGACTCACAGACACCAGGAAAATGGAAACTTTGTCCACTCACCTTAGTGTCTAAGGTATATGCATTAAAAATTACATGTATTTTGGTATGACCTAGAAGTCCTAGTCCATGTCAACTGCAGACTGACTTACATACTATACTTACTATGCTCACTTACTATAACTACATACCACTGACTGCAGTACCGCATGCAGACAGCCAAACAGATAGCTTTAAATGGCAGCAATATAAACACAGGAGCTGGTAGCCTAGTCCAGGCAGACAAACTGGCTGTGGAGTATGAGTAAATTAACCTTTGCAGACCAGTAAATACATCTTATTTATAAATAATGCCTGCTAGTAAATTAAAAAACCAAGACTGGGATGAAACCTGTTGTCTGCAATGTTTTTATTCTACTGATGGCAAAATGGGGCAGAGATTAAATGTTTTGCCAAAGGTGCCGTAAGAAGCCTGTGTCAGAGCCAGGTCTGGAGTGGCCAGTTGCCTGTGCCTCAGCCTGTCCTGCAGCCACAGGTTCCTCCTTGTTCTGAGCATAGTGTAGATTCATGCTATATGCTGATGTAACTACTGTGACCCTATAAACGCCATGCTCAATTTCTACCTGTTAAAAGGACAGAATCATTTAGACTACAAGTGTTAAGGATGATGTGAGGCAATGAAAGTTGAAAGCCTTATTTTCGACCTCACCCACTGATGGCAGGCATTTTAGGGAGTCAGCAGCAAGTTTTGCACTTAAAGAAATAATATCAACATCAGTGGTTAGGAGTTTGAGAAGCAAATTTAATAGGTGTGTCTAGATTTGGCTAAGAATGAAAAGATTATTTTCTTTCCACTGGTTGCTGGCTAATAAAAGCAAAGGGGTGGAATATATCCAACTTGCAAAACTTGAATACAGTTACTGCTATCTGCAAATGGGTGCCCCTCCCCGCTCATGTGAGC
Organism: Sclerurus mexicanus; assembly: GCA_013396755.1. Taxonomy (NCBI): domain Eukaryota; kingdom Metazoa; phylum Chordata; class Aves; order Passeriformes; family Furnariidae; genus Sclerurus; species Sclerurus mexicanus. The sequence continues at coordinate 1,780,759 of VWZF01002605.1, read as the reverse complement.
TACACAGGCAAAAGAGAATGACACATGTGCTGTTTCCTTTTCCAGTTGTAAAGGGGTCAGGAGGCAGGCAAGGAGAGCCCGAACAAGAGAAGCATTTTCCTGGGTTCTTCCAGCTGTTCTGTTCAATCCCGCCGTCAGTTTTGAGCAAGGAAGAGAGACTGTCAACACAAATAAGGCATTTTTCAAAGGCATAAATTATGAGTTCCCAAAACAATGCGACATCTCAACCACGTGAGTACCCTTACAACCCCC